>JAODAL010009990.1:0-107568 GCA_025379985.1 Phyllomedusa bahiana
TATGATCCGTTTTCCCCTTGTTGAGATGAAAGTTTAGGGGGGCGGGCGGGTTTGGGAGTTTGCGGGGTTTGGATCCCCCTTTCCCATTTAAATTGATCGCTTGACAGGGCCTTGGGATGTTTAAATTTTTGGAAATCTTTTTGTATAAAAATCCGGTTTCAAACTTCTCCACAACGATGGGAGCGCCTGGGGTGTTCCTTGGTCTTCATGATGCTCTTCTGCAGTTTAAAATAGAACCCTGAGGACTATCCAGAGCAGGTGTCATTTTTTATGGGACTTGATTACAAAACAGGTGGATTATTTTCATCATCATCAGTCATTTAGGGACAACATTTGGATCATTCAGATCCTCACTGAACTTCTGGAGGGAGTTTGCTGCACTGAAAGTAAAGGGGCCGAATAATTTTGCACGCCCCACTTTCAGTTTTTTATTTTTTAGAAAAGTCTAAAATATCCAATAAATTTCATTCCACTTCACAATTGTGTCCCACTTGTTGTTGATTCTTCACAAAAAAATGAAGGGCGACATGTATGAATTCAAATGCGTGTTTGTTTTTTTTTTTAACTTGGCGCAGACAACCCAGTTCTAAAAAGAGAAGAGTGTAGAATACGACAGTATCAAGATTTTTGGCGCATTACAGAGAGCTTAATGCGCCAAACTTCTGCCAAAGTTCGGCGCATTACATTCTATGCTCATGCAAAGTTTGGCGCATTAAGCTCTATGTAATGCGCCAAACATGTGTAAAGGCTATAGATAGGCGGGAAATAAAAGAAAAGTCATTAGAATAGCAGTCAGTGATAGAAACTATGGGACCGATCCTGCTTGGTGGATCACAGGTCCCAGCAATATCTGTGCTGTGCCGGCTCTTACTGTATGTAGAATAAAGGATGAGAGCAGCAAAAATACATTTCAAAATGTCCCTTATTTCTCAACTTACACCAGTACAATAATAATAAATAATTTATGATAATTATCAAACTATATAAAATTTAATTATTTATATTTTTAAAAAAAAATGTTATCATAAAAAAAATAATTAAAAATATAATATCCCAAAAATATAAAAATATCTCTTATAAAATGCATTTAAAATTTATAGAATCTAAAACTAATTTTGCATTAAATAAACACTGATGATGTTGCTCAGATTTTTTTAAAATTTCTTACTACATTAAATTTGAAATTTACTTTTGCTGCTCATCCTTTATTCTACATACAAGAGCCAGCACACCACAGGTATTGCTGGGACCTGTGGTGCACCAAGCAAGACCACTACCATAGTTTCTATCACTGACATGTTATTCTGATGACTTTTCTTTTATTTGCAGCCTATCTATAGCCTTTATAATGTTTGGGGCAAATTTACTGATGCGCATCTAGTTTCATTATGCGCCTAACACACAGCTGCGTGCTGAACTATTTTTAGTCCACTATTTTTATATCGCAAAAAAAACAAAAAAAAAAAAAAAAAATCTTACTTTCATACAATCAGGTGCATTATACACTGGGAAAATATTATGAATGCTATTATTTGCACGGTGTAGAGCCTTGGCCGGCATGGACGGTCTCGCTAAAGTTTGGTTGGCATTTCGCAGTGGCGTTTAATGCGCCAAAACGTTGGTTGGGCAATTAGTGTAATGGCTGCGGTTAGTGGGAGGAGGTGGTAGAGAGTAGTGTGGCACATAGGTACGGCGTGGTGGTTTGGGCCTTTAAAATTTGGATGTCCTGTCAAAGTCTTACACTCTTCTATATCTATTTAGAAACTGCGTCGTCGGCACCAAGTATAAAACAATCGCAATCGAAAATTCATACGTGTCGCCCTAAAATTTTCATTCTTTGTGTTTGAAGCTAAAATGTGGCCAAATAGTTGAACGTTCAAGGGGGCCGAATATTTACCAGCACTTGTATGTCCATGAAGTGCTGTAAAGCATCTCTCTAATGCTGCGAAAAGCAGCTTCGGAAGATGGGCCGCCTCCATAATCATATACAGACAATAACAACAAAAATAAAAAAAATCAGAAATAAAAAGAATAAGAAGAAAAGAATTTTTTTAAAACGGGGTATCAGTATCGAGTCTTCAATTGGTAAAAGAATTGTGTTAAAAACTTAGTTGTGAGCATAGCATATTCCCTAGAAGGTGCTCTGGCTCGCAGTTATTATGAGTCTCGGATTTATGTCATTTGTTTTTTTCGTCATTTGGCCTAAGTCTTGTCATGTTCTTCTCATTCTTTAGGTTTGGGCCGATATTTGTGTCTCTCTAGTGTTTTTTATCCACACACTCACGTACGTCTCATTCGGTGCATTACAAGAGGAGAATCGAATCCAGTGGATTGTGCATGCCGCATGGTGGGATAAGAGCAAGGGATTATGGGTCGTGTTCGTCTTTTGGGTTTAGTGCACAAGATTATGGGTCGTGTTGTTGGTGAACTGTGCATGGAGCTTGTTGGGTTTAGCGTAAGGGATTATGGGTTAAGTCTGCTGGACGGTGTTTCATCTATGGAGCATCGGAAGGGAAAGGGAACAATTTGCTATTTATGATGTGCGGGTTTGTCGGCCTTTGCACCCTTTGCCTGGATAGTGTTATCCACAGTGCAGGATCCTTTGCACCTTCTGCCTGGATAGTGTTACCCACAGTGTAGGATCCTTTGCGAGAGCTTATTGGCTATTAATGGACGCAGTGTTTATTCTCACAGTGTAGGTCCTTCCTGACACCATTGCATGGATTGTGTTATTAGGTGAGGATCCTTTGCCTGGATAGTGTTACCCACAGTGCAGTATCCTTTGCACTCTCTGCCTGGATAGTTTTATAGTGCAGGATCCTTTGCCTGGATAGTGTTATCAGTGCAGGATCCTTTGCACTCTCTGCCTGGACAGTGTTACCCACAGTGCAGGATCCTTTGCCTGGATAGTGTTACCCACAGTGCAGGATCCTTTGCACTTTTGCTAGGACAGTGTTCTCCACAGTGCAGGATCCTTTGCACTCTATGCCTGGATAGTGTTATCCACAGTGCAGGATCCTTTGCACCATTGCCTGGATAGTGTTATCCACAGTGTAGGATCCTTTGCACTTTTGCTTGGACAGTGTTATCCACAGTGCAGGATCCTTTGCACCATTGGCCTGGAATAGTTGTTACCCACAGTGACAGGATCCTTAGCACCATTGCCTGGCTAGTAGTTAGCGCCCAACAGTGCTGGATCCTTTGCACTCTTGCTGGCATGTGTACTCAGTGCTAGGATCCCTCTTATGGTGCTCTCACCATATGGTCGGGTGTCAGGATCACTAGATGATCATCGTATATGTTAGGCAGGTCAACCAGTCTCATTACTGGAACCCCCCCGACTCCAATCAATTAGAAATGGGTTAAAATGAGCTGTGACATGTTTCAGACATTTTTCATTTTTTTTGTGGTGCGACAAGTACAACATTCTTAGAAACATCAGAATAACAAGATACAAACAAGGACAGACTCGTTGGGGGAGTGGGAGCAGAAAGGTGACGTCTCCTATGATTTATTTTTAAGGTAAGAACACAGATCAGATTATCTGAGAAGCTTTGGCCGGTGAATTGACCCGCACTCCCCACGTAATGACATAAAAGGGGCAGAAAATGCACATGTATCGGGCGACCCCTCACGACAGGTATTTGCCCCAAGGAATCCATTTGTGTTTGGCTGGAGCCGCGCTCATACACTTTAGCGGCTTTAAGTCTGTAAACTAATCAGGAGCCTAAAAAAACCAAAAATACTACGGAAAAAAAAATGTCAGCAACGTTCTGCTACCGCGAGGGTCACACACGTACATCAGCATCGAGAAGTACAATCAGGGATTTGTACAGTTCATTTTGCTGTCAAGACTGATAGAAAGGAAGGCCACTGCAAATAATGCCTGTACCTGTAGCACACGACTTCCAGCCATGACCTGCGCTACTAACGCATAGGAGACAACTGTGGGGAAAGAACACGAGGCATCAGCTGGCATCGAATGGTCACTACTCAGATAGCTGGAGGTCTTATGCATGATGACTCCTAGTCTGCACCGTGGCAGGTGTGGCTCACGGGTAAGAGGGCTTCACTGCAGCCTAAACCTCTTTTTAACGTCTTTTGAAGGGTCCTCAGAATTCACATAGAAAAAAAGACTGGAGAGTGCGGCGCATGCGCCACCAAATCTCCCCCTATAGTTGGGACCTGATCCTATCTTGAGAATGGAACCCCGAAAGTCTCCCTGCAAAGCAGAGAGCACCGCGGGACACTCCAATAACTTTAGCTGGAGTTTCAAGTATAGCAAAGCAGTGTACTCAGAACTCCATAGAGAAGACTGGAGAGTACAGCGCATGCGCCACCAAATCTCCCCTTATAGGTGGGACCTGAACCTATCTTGAGAATGGGACCCTGAAGGTGTCCCTGGAAAAGAGAGTGGAGCGCAACACACTCCATTAATTTAAATTGCGGTACCAAGTACTCCCATAAAAAAAACACTGGAGAGTGCGGTGCATGCACAACCTAATCTTCCCTTGTAGGTGGGACATGAACCTATCTTGAGAATGGGATCCTTGCAAAACAAAGAGGAGCACAGCCTACTCCATTCATTTCAGTTACAGCTTCAAATGTAATCAGGACTCCCATAGAAAAGCCTGGACAGTGGGCACACACAGGTCCTATTCTCAAGATTGGTTCAGGTAGGACATTGAGAATGAGACCCTGAAAGTCTCCCTGCAAAAGAGAAAGGAGCATCTCTCTCCATCCAGAAGTTCTCAGGAGTGCCTAACTCTCCATCAATATCAGTTGGAGTTTCAAGTTCAGCCAAGCAGTGTACTCAGAACTCCATAGAAGTGACTGGAAAGTGTGGCGCATGCGCAACCTAATCTTGTCTTATAGGTAAGACCTGAATCTTGAGAATGGGACCCTAAAGGTGTCCCTACAAAATAAGGAGGCCGAGCAGTGTATTTAGAACTTCCATAAAAAAAAAAAAGACTGGAGAGTACAGCACATGCGCTACCTAATCTCCCCTTGAAGGTGGGACATGAACCTATCTTCAGAATGGGACCCTGAAAGTCTCCTTGCAAAACAAGGAGGAGCGCATCACAAACCATTCATTTCAGTTACAGCTTCAAATGTACCCGCGCAATGTAATCAGGACTCCCATAGAAAAGACTGGAGAATGGGGCGCACACGGGTCCCATTCTCAAGATTGGTTCAGGTAGGACATTGAGAATGGGACTCTGAAAGTCTCCTTGCAAAAGAGAAAGGAGCATCTCTCTCCATCAATTTCAGTTGGAGTTTTAAGTTCAGCCAAGCAGTGTACTCAGAACTCCATAGAAGTGACTGAAAGTGCAGCGCATGTGCAACCTAATCTGGTCTTGTAGGTAACACCTGAATATATCTTGGGAATGGGACCTTTAAGGTGTCCCTAAAAAACAGGCAGGAGCGCAACACACTCCATTAAGTTCAGTTGGGCTCCAAGCACAGCCGAGCAGTGTATTTGGAACTCCCCTAGAAAAAAGACTGGAGAGTGCAGCGCATGCGCCACCTAATCTCCCCTTATAGGTTCGACATAAGCCTATCTTGAGAATGGAACCCTAAAGTCTCCCTACAAAACAAAGAGGAGCACAACACACTCCATTCATTTCAGTTGGAGTTCCAAGTACAGCCGAGCAGTGTATTCAGAACTAGGAAGTATGGCGCATGCGCAACCCAATCTCAGTGTTCTGCTCATATACTTCAAGGGACTATTCTCATCATATGCATGGGTCTCACCTATAAAGCGTTTAGGGTATATGCTATCGATCATGTCTGAGACGGGAGGGCCTGTGACATCCTGTGACAGGTTTAGTAAATCCTTGTGTTCTCTGTGAAGTAACAATCCTGGAGCCTCTTCTCTTCCGCCTTCGGGTTGTGCTGTTCCTCTGGTGACCTTCCTGGAAATGTATCACTCACATGGGGGTTATCATTTCAGTTTTTTAAAAAGCTGTGGCCCCCTCACTGTCAGCACTGACTGGACAATGCCCAGGTACAGGGACACTCGCCCTCCCCCCCCCCATCTGACACATTGGTAACTAGGTTTTAGACGGCACAAGAGAGGAGCCCCACAACATAAGGATATGCCCCAGAATTGTTACTTCATGAGTGATACTAGTATTTACGACAACAGAAGTCAGGAGCTGCTGTATCATTAAGTTCAGTATTAGGCCATGTTCATAGGGACGTATTTCGCCCCGCTATTATACCCTGTGTACGGGGGCGGGGCGGGGAGGCCGCAGCCCGCCGGCCCCATAGACATTCATTATCCACGGCGCGAATACGTCGTAAATAATTGACATGTCACTTCTCTCCCCCCCCATATTGTGCGAGCAGGGAGAGGAGCGGTAATCCATAGTTCTCTATGAGGATTACCGTAATGACTGGGACCTATCTCGCCCCATAATGAGCGCAGTACGGTGCGAATTACGGGCTGAAATACGTCCCAGATTAAGCCGTGTGAACATAGCCTTTAAAGTACCAGGTGTGAATGTACAACCATGTCCGCCGGCTTCTGCTTAAAGGGCTTCTCCAGGAGCTGAATATACTGACACTTTCTAGTATATAGGTGTTTTTCCCTATATATGCACAGGCTTTACAGCGATGTCTGAATTTAGGTCCATATCTGCATTTGTAAGCAGACAGACCTCTACACAGTCAGGACCATACAGTCAGAGCTCCCTGTGCTGACACAAAACACCAATTTCTAAGTTTGGAGAACTCCTTTAATCTGCGACAGGATCATGGAAGCAGCAGAGCACGCAGCTTGCAATGTCCTGGCGGCGACCGCGCCCTTCTGCATTTCAGTTCATGCTCTAGACTGGAGCATTAGGGTAGTTTTTGATGCCGTAGCCAGACGTCAGGAGCGGCTACTATATCCTTGTCCACCATTTTGGGTTCATTCTTGGCTTTGGATGGAAAACTACACGTTATTGCAGCCTAGAATCTTCTACAATAACCTGGCTTTATATGCCGATCTATGGATCCCGCCAGGCAGAACCATAGGCTTGGGATACAAGATGTGGGGGATCCTCACTGAACTGAAGCAAAGCAATTACAAACCGCAGCCAGGGTGCCGTGACCCGGGACTGCGACGCTCCGAGGTCGTAATCCGGCTGCAAACAAGAGCCCTTAGTCTACATTAAACCAGCAACAGATTCTAGAGCGTTTGGGAGCAGAGTGGGAAAGCTCTGAATTATCTGGAGGATTTCAAGTATCTGGTGTTGGTCTGTTATTTATTCAGAGTTAAATATTCACATCATGCATATATTTATGAGGCACACACTGCAAAAATGCACCCCACCTCCCCTGCCTAAAATGAAGAAGAAAAAGAATATATATGAAGGTTTCCAACCAAAAGCTTCAATCAGAAATAAATAACTGGCGTCTTGACCAAAGTATATTCTTCAAAAAATCCCTCACATGGTATCAAAGCAACGTCCTCTGTAATACTGTGAAACCCCTCTGGAAGGTGGTGCTCGTCCCAGGGCTTCCCCCCGGTCACGGGTCAGACATTGCGTCTAAAATGCATTGGTTTTCTCTGATGATTTATAGAAGAGGTTTGGGAAAAGTAGATTAAAAAGTGATAAAATGCTGGATGAGTAAATGGTGGAGGAAAGATGGCTGCATAGTGATGCCTAGTACCTGCACGCGCTGAGCACAGACCAGCTCTTCATATGACAAGAGGTTGTAGAAGACTAGAAAGGGGATTTGTTTTCCCCAGAAACATGTTATTCAATGTACTGTGACTGGAAAATCGCACCCGCAACCTTCAGAATAGATCTGAGCTGCAGCGCCAGACACAACCTGAAGAGCTCTTTAGATCTCCTACACCCTTTTAATGATTTTGAGGAATTAAAGCTATATCACTGGGCTTCCTTATGAGTATCAGGGTTATAACATTCTTGCATCCCTATACTAACTACTCAGAGATGGAGTCAGCACCATGTAGGGCTGCATTCATGCATTTCTTTTCCAATAGGAGATTAGATCCCATCAGAGGTTTCTCCTTCTCTCTCATTATTCAGGTCATCTCATGGTTTTTGGCAAGAAAATTGGAAACCTACAAGGTGAGGTGAGATCCAAGGAGAACGGCCCCTGATATGGATCTGTAACTTAGGACTGAGACCTCTTTCAGAACAGCACCAGATACAAAGGATCTCCTACTACATCACTGCTGCTTGGGGAAAGTAGAGGACTGCTACTATGGTTGCCACAAGTGTACAGGCTATGGATCCTTCTGAAGGCAATATTCTTATTACTGCCGCATTCTAGATCACAGGGAACAAGCAAAAGTTCTGCTTTGTTTCTTTCCTGCAGCCGACAAGTTCTTGGTCTTGTTCAGACTTAATCCATCAGAACAGTTTTCCAATGGTTCAGTCTTCAGCCCCTCTCTCTAACCTTCTCCTTGCTCGGTCTAGTTCAGATTCAATTTGTCAGTAGAGCTTCCTGATGGTTCAGTCTTCAGCCCCTCTCTCTAACCTTCTCCTTGCTCGGTCTAGTTCAGATTCAATTTGTCAGAAGAGCTTCCTGATGGTTCAGTCTTCAGCCCCTCTCTTTACTCTTCTGCCTGCTTGGTTTAGTTCAGATTGAATCCATCAGAAGAGTTTACTGATGGTTCAGTTTTCATTCCCTTTCTCCTCCTCTGCTTCTTTCCCCTCGTGAATTCAATCTCACCACATTTTTTTATGGGTTCTTCTTCATCCTTCCCTCTTCTTTGCTTGTCTTTTTCAATTGCATCCCTCAAAGACTTCCCATGGTTCATCCGCCCCTCTCCCCCTTCTTTCTTGGCAGATTGAAAATTTGTCAGAAAGTTTCCTAGGTTTTAGTCCCTTTCTTTCTTCTGCTTGGTCTTTTTCAGATTGCATCCATCAGAAAAGCTTTGCGATGGTTCAATCTTCAGCTCCTCTTTATCCTCCCTCTTCTTCGATGAATCCATCAGAAGATTTTTCCATTTTTATCTTCAAACCTCTCTCTCCTCTCTTTCTTGCTTGGGCTTTTCAATTGAATCAGCAAAGTTTCCAAGGTTCGGGTCTTCACCCTTCTCCCTCTCCCCTTGCTCTCTTGTTTAAAATTTAATGGGAAACAAAAGCTTCCCGATGGTTTTTGACTCCAACCCCTTCAATTATCTCACTTCTCCTTTGCTATCTTTCCTTTAAAGAGCCCCCATGGGGTTTAGACTCCACCGGCTCGCTTCTCATATTTTCTGGGCTTGTTCAACTTAATCCTTTTAGACACTTCCCGATTTTCAGTCTTTATCCCCCCCCCATTTCATTTCTAGTCTTTCCTTTAAAAAAGCTCGCATGGTTTAGTCTTCAGCCCCTCTCTCATTTTTATTTCTAATCTTTCCTTTGAAAGCTACCGAGGGTTTATCTTCACCCCTCTCTCATTCTATTCTAGGGCTTGCCTTTTAACAGCTTCCCCATGGTTCTCCAGCCCCTCTCTCACTTTTATTTGCTAGCTTGCCTTAACGACTTCCTATGGTTTTCCTTCAGCCCCTCTCTCATTTCTATTTGCTAAGTCTTGTCCTTTTTAAGACTTCCCGATTTCATTTCTTTCCCCTCTCTCACTTCTATTTGCTAGGTCTTGTCCTTTAGACATTCCCATGTTTTTCTTTACCCCTCTCTCATTTCTATTTGCTAGTCTTTCCTTTAAAGAGGGTCCTGAGGGTTCAATCCACCGTCTCCTCTCAATTTGCTAGGCTTGTTCAGAAAGGGAAACCTTTAGACGAGCTTCCGATGGGGCATCTTTAGTCCCTCCTTTTTTCATTTGCAGTCTTGTCCTTTAGACGACTTTCCCATGGTTTTTCTTCGCCCCCCGACTTCTTTTTGCTAGTCTTTTCCTTTTTAAAGACTTCCCATGGTTTTTAGTCTTTAGCCCCTCTACTTCCCATTTTTCACTTTTTCCTTTAGAGGCTTCCCATGGGTTTTTCTTTATCCCTCCTCACTTCTATTTTTCTACTTGTTTTTTAGAAAGCTCCCATTTCATCTTCACCCCTTCCCTTTATTTTCATTTTGTCCTTAAAAGTTCCCGAGGTTCATCTTCACCCCTCCTCCATCTATTTGCAGGGGTTTTCCTTTTAAAAAGCTTCCCATGGGTTCATCTTCACCCCTCTCTACTTTTATTGCTATCTGTCCTTTAACACTTCCTGATGGGTTTGTCTTCAGCCCCCCTCTAAATTATTTGCAGGTCTTTCCTTTAACAGCTTCCCGATGGTTCAGTCTTCAGCCCCTCTCTCACTTCTATTTGCTAGGTCTTGTCCTTTAGACGAGCTTCCAGGTTTTAAACTTCATCCCTCTCTCACTTTTTTTGCTAGTTTTCCTTTAAAACCCAGGTTTTTTTCAGCCCCTCTCCACTTCTTTTGCTATCTTGTCCTTTAAAGGCTTTCCCATGGTTTTCTTCACCCCTCTCTCACCTTTTATTTTAGATCTTTTCCTTTGAAGTTTCCCATGGTTTTGCTTTTACCCCTCTTGACTTCTATTTCTATCTTGTCCTTTAAACGACTTTCCAAGGTTTTTGCTTCAGCCCCCCGGGTTCTATTTCAGTCTTGTCCTTTTAAAAGCTTTTCCGATGGTTTATCTTCAGCCCCTCTTCATTCATTTGCAGGTTTGCCTTTAGAAACTTTCCCCATTTTAGTCTTTCCCCCCCCTCTCACTTCATTTGCTAGTCTTGTCTTTTTAAAACTTCCAGGTTATCTTTACCCCTTTTCTTCTTTTTAAAAACCCTTTCAATCTGAAATGCCAAAAACCCAAAAACAAATTCTATCAAAAAAAAAGACATCCCCAGTCTTCACAAAATCTTATCAGGGGTTTCCCCCAAACAACAGAACATCCACAAGTAAACAACATTTTTCTGCATAGCAAAAAATAGCAAAAATTTTTTCCTATGTAAAAATGGTTTAAACCCTTACAAAAACAACACAATATAAAATTTCATCAAACACCTGACCCTTGGGACAGGATAGGTCGCTTTTGAAGCCAAGTATATTCTAATGTCAAACCACAGATAACCCTGCATTTTTTCATTTTCTTATGGGTTCAATTGCAAATGTCACGTTTCATACCAACAAACCAGAATAAACTTTCTGCAAAATTTTTAAAAAGGGCCATTACGCTGAAAAATGAACTAAAAAACCAAAACACTGGGGAAAACGTCTTAAACTTCTACAAGATCCGACAAAGGACCATTTAAAGCACTTCCCACAGACTTTAAAAGGGGGGCCCGTACACTCAAGGGGCCCTCCTTTAAAAACCCTTTAAAACATAATCACGGGCCCATTTTTACTTGCAGGTCTCATACTGGGCGGACATGACCTCTGTCTCCATAACTTTATTTTGGGCCCAAGGGTGAAAAGTGTTGGGGATAGCACGGGAAATAAGTTTCACCCTTTGGGGCTGAAGGACTATACACCTACCCCAAATGGGAACATAGGGGAAAGATACAAACCCCACCTTATAATACAAAAACCACGAGTCCCGATAAATTACCTATTTCAGAACACGGTCCCATTGTAATGGCAAAGACCCCCCGACCCATCGGGGTCCGCACCCATCAGCTAAAACCACCTTTAAAATCCACTTTCCATAATAAGTTTTCCAAAGGGAACTCAAATTTTAGTTTGGGCGTGGCATTTTATTTAGTCCAAACTTATTTAAAGACTAAATTTTTTTTTTATCATCCCCTAAAACTTTTTAAGGCCCCAAAAACCTTGGAAAATGCCAAGGGGAAACGGGGGGGCGAACACAAAACCTCAAATCCTGGGTTTTTTTTAAATTCGCAACAAAAACTTTTAATTCCTCCTTAATCAAATCCGGGGTAAAAAAAGCTCCAAGAACTTTTCCAAAAATTAACTGGGTTTATCCTTAAGCCATACCCCAAACACTCAATAATATTTACTACGCGGCCGGGGTCCATGCACCCCCAAAGGGGGCTCGCCCCGCATTACTTGCGCCCCCCGCACCAAAATGGGTACCCGGCCCGCGGGGCTGAAATGCTCACTTGGGGCATTCTCGGGGAATCCCCCTCACCCCACCAAGCTGGAGGCCCGGGCTACTGCAAGAATGAATTAAAACCATCAAAAATCACATCACAAAAAAAAGTTTGTGGGGTAACCTTCAATACGAACTTTTATATGTTGGGTACATGAGTTTACCGGTCCAAAAAAGCCAAATTCCCCTTTCGGGGCCCCTCGCATACGATCTGTAAAAACCCACAACACTTAAAGACCAAGCCCCCCAGCCCATTCTGGAGACCAGGTCGCCCCGATTTAATCAATTTGACCAACTTACCAAACACATCAAAATCATTGGCCATTTCTCCTTTAACCCAAAGTAACGAGCTTGGGTTGAACGTACCTCTCAAAGCTGAGACAGTTTTCAATATCACATTTGTATTGGTACTCCGGGGCCGGGTCGGGGGGGTGCGGGGGCGCCGGGTGGGGGGAAGTGACTGATTTTTTTTTTCCATACGCAAACCCCTCCATTTTCTTTTACTGTTCCGTAAAGAAACTTATTTCCTTGGGTTTCCCAAAAATGTTTCCTGGGGACATTAAATTCCTGAATCTCTGGCCAGTTGGTGACTGAAATACAAAAAGGGAAAACATTACATTTAAAGGGGAAAATTCCATCAAAAGACATTTTTGTAAACCCAAATTTTTTAGATTTTTAAGAATTTTCTATTTTTTTTATTATTTCTTTCCCCCATCTTAAACAAAATTAAAACCTCAACCTTTCTACTGTATATCGAAAAAAGGAAAAATCCTAAAGGCCCCAAAAACTGATTTATTTTACTACGCCTCTCATCTTTGTCAAAGGGAAAAATAATAGCAAGTAATATTGCCTAGTTCTCGTGCAAAATAGATAAATCAGACTAGGCCCAAAGGGGAATGATCGGCAAAAAATTATTAAGAATCACAAAAACCTTTTCTGCAGCGCGCTCCAAAAGTACACATTTTTAAAAGACAAATACAAAATAAAACCCCAAAAACCACTCTTAAAGTTTTTCTGGGCAAGGGGAAAAAAAATCAACTAAAACAGGGGGAAAACCAAACAATCATGATTTTCAAACACACATTTAAAAACCCCTTTCCACCTGCCCCTTTTTTATTTATCTAAATTTTAAAAAAACTACTACAAGATTTCTTTATTTTTTCGACAAAAAATAAGAAAAACAGACCACAACAATGACCCCAGCAAAGATGACTTTAAAACCAAATAACACTTTTTTTGGGGCTGCCACTGTAGTACTTTTATCAATGATTTCCTTTTAAAAATAAATGACCTTTTTTTTAATCATTTGTTTCATTTGGTTCTTCATCTACTTTTAGGGCTTGAAAATCAGAGGTTGTTTTGACCAAGTTTGGTCGAAATATAGAAAGTTCCGAAGGGTTCACAGACTTTCAGGGAGCACCCTTTTATCGGGGGGTAACACCCAAACATGTTTAATTTTTGGTTTTTTAACACCCATACAAAAACAATTCGGAGGGTCAAAACCCCAGGGTCCCCCTATACGGGACCCAACACCCGTCCCATCATACAGGACCCAAAACATCCCAGTCCCATCATACAGGGCCCCAGACCCCCAGGTCCCATCATAAACCCAACATCCCATCCCAACATACAGACCCCCAAAATCCCATTTCCCACAACAGAGCCCCAACACCCCTCCCCCAACAGGACCCAACACCCAGTCCCATCATACGAGCCCCGACATCCCAGGGGCCATCATACATACCCAGACATCCCGGGGCCCACATACAGGGGCCCAACATCCCTTTTCCCTCATACAGACCCAGACATCCCAGGGTCCCATCATACAGGACCCCCGCACCCAGTCCCCCTCATACAGGGGCCCGACACCCAGTCCCCTCATCGGAGCCCAGACTCCCCGCCCATCAACAGGAGCCCAGACACCCCGCCCTCAACAACCCAACATCCCGTCCCATCTACAGGGCCCAACATCCCAGGGCCCACAACGGGGCCCCAAAATCCCAGGTCCCTCATACAGGAGCCCAAAAACCCAGGTCCCATCATACAGGGGGGCCCCGACATCCCAGGGCCCCACATACAGACCTGACATCCCTCCCATCATACAAGCCCAGACATCCCGGCCCTAAAAAAACCCAAAACCCGATTTTTCCCCCCCCCTCAACAAACCCAACTCCCAGGTCCCACATACAAAACCCAGACATCCCACCCATCATACAGAGCCCAACATCCTCCCACAACAGACCCAGACTCCCCGGGGCCCACAACAACCCAACTCCCAGTCCATCAACAGGAGCCCCAACTCCCAAAGGGCCCCATCCCCTCCCCCCAAAAGCCCAGAATCCCGGTCCCCATCATACGGAGCCCAACATCCCATCCCACATAACAACCCAACATCCCCCGGGCCCATCATACAACCCAAAAAACCCCCGGCCCATCATACAGACCCCAAAATCCCAGGGCCCATCAAAAAGGACCCCGACATCCCATCCCCTCATACGACCCCAAAATCCCAGTCCCCTCAACAGGGGCCCAACATCCCATCCTCATACGAGCCCAACATCCCGGGCCCTCATACCCCCAAAAAATCCCCGTCCCACATACAGGCCCAACATCCCAGGGCCCAAACATACAACCCAACACCAGGTCCCCACATACAGGACCCCAAAATCCCAGGCCATCATACAGGACCCAACATCCCCCGGCCCCCTCATACGGGGCCCAACATCCCAGTCCCCCTCAAAAAGCCAACATCCCAGGGCCCCTCAACAGGACCCAAAATCCCAGGCCCACATAAAAACCCAACATCCCACCCATCAACGGGGGCCCAACATCCCCGCCCATCAAACGGACCCCAGCATCCCAGTCCCACATACAGCCCAACATCCCCCGTCCCCTAACGGGGGCCCAGACATCCCAGTCCCACATACGGGCCAACATCCAGGGCCCATCATAGGAGCCCAAATCCCATCCCTCATCAGCCCAACCTCCCCTCCCTCTACGGGGCCCCAAAACCCAGGCCCCTCATACGGGGGGCCCCAAAATCCCACCCATCAACAGGACCCAGACATCCCAGTCCCAATACAGGACTCAGACATCCCAGGTCCCCCATCATACAACCCAACATCCCACCCCCCTCATACAGGGGCCCAGGGCCCATCATACAACCAACATCCCAGTCCCATTTACAGACCAGACATCCCCGCCCCCCAACAGACCCATGGACATCCATGGTCCATCTACAGGAGCCCAGACATCCCAGGTCCCATCATACAGGAGCCCAGACATCCCAGGTCCCATCATACAGGAGCCCAGACATCCCAGGTCCCATCATACAGGAGCCCAGACATCCCAGGTCCCATCATACAGGAGCCCAGACATCCCAGGTCCCATCATACAGGAGCCCAGACATCCCAGGTCCCATCATACAGGAGCCCAGACATCCCAGGTCCCATCATACGGGAGCCCAGACATCCCAGGTCCCATCATACGGGAGCCCAGACATCCCAGGTCCCATCATACAGGAGCCCAGACATCCCAGGTCCCATCATACAGGAGCCCAGACATCCCAGGTCCCATCATACAGGAGCCCAGACATCCCAGGTCCCATCATACAGGAGCCCAGACATCCCAGGTCCCATCATACAGGAGCCCAGACATCCCAGGTCCCATCATACAGGAGCCCAGACATCCCAGGTCCCATCATACAGGAGCCAGACACCAGGTCCCATCATACAGGCGCCCAGAATCTTATCTCATTATCTATCTATATCTTATCTATCTCATATCTATCTCATATCTATCTCCATTTCTATCTCTATATTTATATCATATCTATCTCATATCTCATCTCATATCTATCTTTCTATTCATATCTATCTTTAGATCTGATATATATACTTTCTATCTCATAAAAACATTATCTTTCTATTCATAAAATTTATAAAATTTTGCCTATATCTCATATCTATCTATCTATCTATCTCTTATCTATCTATCCTATCTCAATATTATCTATTATCTATCTCATATCTATCTTATCTATCTATCTCATATTATCTCATTCATTCTATCTATCTATATTCAATTCTCCTCCTTCATGTAGTGTAAGCCTTTGGGGGCAAGGTCCTCTCTCCTCTGTCATTGTACTTTGGTCTTATGTTATGTGTGTAACCCCCTCGAATGCACAGCACCCAGGAACTAGTGGCCCTTTAACCGCTGACCGGATTCGCAGAATACAGATAACTCATCATTTATACTGAAGAACGAGCGCCGTAAAAACAAAACCCCGCAATAATGGTCAAGGGCAATTCTTTCACATTTCACTCCACTTAGAATTTTTATTTTTTCGGCTTCCGAGTACGTTGAGTGTTACGGCCAATTACATCATTAAACAAATACATAAAGAACCCTCTTCTGTCTCTACAGATGGGAAAATAAAAAAGTTATGGATCTTGAAAGGTCGGGAAGGAAAAAACCCCCCCGAAGAACCAGATTATTATGACCATCTGTCAGGAAGGGGCTAAAATAAATAATAGATATTTGATGGAGAGAGACTGTGACATCTATCAAAAATCCATCTCTTCCCTCCAGCGATCGATCCACACAGTAAGGGCATGTCCCGATGCACGGTTTCCAGACTGAAAATCGGTCGAAAATTAGCCACAATTGTGCTTTATGGAAACCCGTGCAAGCAGTCCCCACTGTCTCACAGTCCCCACTACACCAAAAGAAAAAGGGTTTTTTGCCCGGCGGTTTTGGTCGCCGGAGGACCTGCGACAAAACAGTTGACATGCACAATCTTCCATCGGTTTCCGGACGGTACATGTGCATTCTCATGGGAGGGGGGGGGGGCTCATCCGCGGAGAAAAGCCGTCCCCACCGCGGCCGTGGTGGACGCTCGCAAAAACTAGGACAAATACCGGCGGCAAATGGCGGTATTTGTCCACTGCCGTGTAAACGGCCCCTAAGATCCCACTGATCCAGCATCAATAGGACTCGCAGGTGACAAGTCTTGTGCTTCAGTTGTGGGTCACAGTCCAGTTTGATTTAAAGGGTTGTCTCACTACATTGATTCATCTCACCTCAGTCCTGTTTTCTTGGTTTCACTTTGAATTCAGGGGCGTGTTTACTGGCTCCTAATAGGCTGCAGTAGAAGCCAGGTCTGTAGCTATAGCATACATCTAACACAAATATCAGCGGCACACTACAAAACTAAGTAAAACATCAAGGTATATAGGAATTATTTGAAAATGCGTTACTGGCTAAGGGAACATATGAAAAACTCTGGGATTCTGTCGTTTACAGTTTAGTGATCAAGAATTGTTTAAGTCACCTCCCAAAGCGTCAAGGGATCCCAGCACAGGTGAGTTCCCTAACACTGACACTGTTACATCACTAGGAGTCCATTCAGACTACAACTTCAGGGAGTAAGTGAAGAACTTGCTAATGAATTAACCTGAGTGCCTGGTTTAAAAGAGGTAAGGGGAGTTGCAGCAAGCAATGAGGTGCCATCCCTCAAATTGACTACACAAATTATAGGATGTGCAATCATATATTTTAAAAAATTTACAAATTCCTATATACCTTGAATGTTTTACTTAGTTGTTTTGTAGTGTGCCAATGAGTATTTGTGTTTGATGTCTATGCTCATTGCTTACCAGGTGTGCACCTATGCTTACGTTTTTTAAAATATATGGATGTGCTCAGGCCTAATTAATTTGTTGAGGTTGTAGCTTTAGCAACTGTGATGGCAGCATATTTTTTTTTTCTAATATTATTATATTATTTTAATTTTTTTTTTATTTTGGGAGAGATCACACAGGTTTGTGCTATAGAAACAGTGCTGGCAGCAATATCTGGAGAGATTGAAACAGGTCTGTAGCTATAGTGACCTCCCCCCCGAGGAGACTGATGCAGCCTATTCATGAGGGGTTATCTAGGAATAGGTAGGACACTGTTAATGGACACATATTGCAAAGTGACTTGTTTTTGCAAGATCTTTAACATAAAAAGCAACGATCCTTGTAGTGAGACGACCCCTTTAAATGTCAGCAATCTGTTCCAGATTGTCCAAAATTGAATGTGGGTGAGAATGGGCAGAGAGAGAATCATAGAAAAAAAAAATAGCGCAGATGTGAACCAGACTTTACAAAAATGAGCAGATGGTAAAGAGCGGCAACAGCAGAGGGTAGCCTCTACCATATCTGAATTATTTGGGATAGCCTCAACCATCTCTCGATTATTCAGGATAGCCTTTACCAACTCTCGATTATTCAGGATAGCCTCTAGTCACAGCAGTTTACGAGTGCTGACGCATTTCAGAAAGAAATCCTTAAACGTAGCTACTACATACATACAT
The DNA here is from genome assembly GCA_025379985.1 of Phyllomedusa bahiana. Classification (NCBI taxonomy): domain Eukaryota; kingdom Metazoa; phylum Chordata; class Amphibia; order Anura; family Hylidae; genus Phyllomedusa; species Phyllomedusa bahiana. Next base: position 18,361 of record JAODAL010009990.1, read on the forward strand.
ATATATATATATTTTCCACGATATAACCTAAGACCCAGATGTGAACCAGGATTTACAAAAACTAGAAGATGGTAAAGAGCGGCGCACAGCAGAGAGTAGCCTCTACCATCTCTCGATCAATCGGGTTAGCCTCTAGTCAGACTGTTAGTTGTGTCTATAACATGATATAACCTCAGACGCAGATGTCGACCAGGATTTACAAAAACTAAAAGATGGTAAAGAGAGGTGCACAGTGGAGGGTAGCCTCTACCATCTCTCGATTATTCGGGTAGCCTCTACCATCTCTCGATTATTCGGGATAGCCTCTACCATCTCTCGATTATTCAGGGAAGCCTCTACCATCTCTCGATTATTCGGGTAGCCTCTACCATCTCTCGATTATTTGGGGTAGCCTCTACCATCTCGATTATTCGGGATAGCCTCTAGTCAGAGCGGTTTATAAACACGCGATGCTAAAGCCCAGTTCTAGATCTTTCTCTGCTTCCAGGACTGCAGAATGCAGCGCCGCGACTTCCGCGTCCGGGGAATCGTTGCCCTAATTATCTGGAAGCCCGAGCGCCGCCTGTTCCCGTCTTTGTTGTGTTATGTGGGTTTGTGGTTAAATGAGCATACTGCTATACTTAACCTTACATGTTGAAACAGCTGTTAGGAGACGCATGGAAGGTGAGAGCAGGAGAGCAGTCTCCACCGCCACCTATCACTGCCTTCATCGGAGTGGCGGTATTAACCACAGCTTCCAGATGGGCCGGCGGCTCGTTAAGGATCTGCAGACCCTCTGCCCAATAGTCGGGGCACTCGTCAGATTCGCCGGGCACTGCGCTAGCTTTTTTTTTTGACACTTTGGAGATCTTCGAACAGGTTGGGGTGGAGGATTGTGGGTGACAGGAGAAGGGAAGGGTCTGTTTATAGCCTACATCTCAGCTCGCCTTCTGTTTCCAATGCACTGAGGGTGTTTAGCCGATATTGCCTATGTTGTAACCATACCAATTAATGAAATATGCGGCCTGCTGGTGCTTCTGTCAACAAACAGAGCTGTTGTCGCTGCTTTGTTTTAGCGGCTCGTTGCTTCCCCCTCCTCTTCGTATGGCTCATCACTCGGCTTAATTAGCATCCCATAACCTTCTGCACCATCAGACGCTCAGATCTGCTATCTGTAAACACTGGTTCCTCCACATCTTCTCCCCACCCTCCGGTGGACCTCGATGGACCGATGTTGGATTGATGATACGTTTACACTTGAATACGTACGAAGGGAGAAGTTTAAAGGGGTTCTCCAGAGTGGGGCCAGAGTGGTGAAAAACAGAAAAAAAGTAACACACGGGAGACCCCATCCTAGTCAATAGGGTCTGATGGAGGTCGTTAGCGTCAGTCATGAAACGGATCCGGGGCCAGCTCCTCGACTGAGGCCTGGAAAGGAACCGGGACTTAAAGGGGTTGTCCACTTTAATTAAATTATGTTCCTGCTCTGACACACAGGAGAGGCTTGAGCTGTATAATGAGTGAATGGAGCCTGAGCCTCAGCCGTGTGTCAGGATGAGAACCAGGTACAGCAGAGTCCTGGACTTCCTGAGCTGTGGTGACTCCATTACTGACCTTAACAGGATGGGGGGGGACACGGACTACTCCCAGGGGCAGGGCTATGTGGTGACTCCATTACTGACCTACAGGAGGGGGGGACACGGACTACTCCCAGGGGCAGGGCTATGTGGTGACTCCATTACTGACCTACAGGATGGGGGGGACACGGACTACTCCCAGGGGCAGGGCTATGTGGTGACTCCATTACTGACCTACAGGATGGGGGACACGGGACTACTCCAGGCGGCAAGGGCTATGTGGTGACTCCATTACTGACCTACTGGTTGGGTGGACACGGACTACTGCCTGGGGCAGGGCTATGTGGTGACTCCTTTACTGACCTACAGGATGGGAGGACACGGACTACTCCCAGGGGCAGGGCTATGTGGTGACTCCATTACTGTGCCTACAGGATGGGGACACGGTGACTACTCCAGGGGCCAATGGGCTCAACTGGTGACTTCTTTAATGACCTACAGGATGGGAGGACACGGACTACTCCCAGGGCATTGGGCTCGAGTGGTGACTCCGATTAATGACATACAGGATGGGGGGACAAAGGAACTACTACCGGGGCAGGGCTATGTGGTGTCTCCATTACTGAACTACCAGGATGGCGGGACTCGGACTAACTCCCAGGGGCAGGGCTATGTTGTGACTCCATTACTGACCTACAGGATGGGGGGACACGAACTACTCCCAGGGGCAGGGCTATGTGGTGACACAATTACTGACCTACAGGATGGGAGGACACGGACTACTTCCAGGGGCAGGGCTCAGTGGTGACTCCATTACTGACCTACAGGATGGGAGGACACGGACTACTCCCAGGGGCAGGGCTATGTTGTGACTCCATTACTGACCTACAGGATGGGGGGACACAGACTATTCCCAGGGGCAGGGCTATGTGGTGACCCATTATTGACCTACAGGATGGGTAGCACAGAAGCTTGTTTACCTAAGTTAATGACAAGGTTTAACCTTTAGATTTATGTAGCCTTGTGCACTGCAGATTACAAACCTTCAGCAGTCACTGTAACATGAATAGCTCGGAATAGCAGAGCTAATACGTAAATCACTGCTGTAGAATCACTCAGAGCATGAACAGGAAGTGGGAGCCTACAGCTACAGACCCACCCATAGCCTTAACAGGTGTGGGAGCCTAAAGCTACAGACCCACCCACAGCCTTAACAGGTGTGGGAGTCTGAAAATGTAGAACCGCCCAGAGCCTGGATAGGAAATGGAAGCCTGAAGCTGTAGACCCACCCACAGCCTGAACCGGAAATGGGAGCCTGAACTGTAGAACCATCCACAGTCTGGACAGGAAATGGGAGCCTGAAGCTGGCTGTGGCTTTGTAAAACAGCATGGTGAGACAACCCCTTTAAGTACGATACGTATGAAAGGCGGATACTTGTAATTCCGGGACTTCCTGTAATGGGGTCTGTCTGCTTTCCATCATGGTGTCCATTACTTGTACTACAAACTGGGCTATTTTTCCCATCATTTTGGACGTATTCTATGATGGACGCTCCTAACGGGGCCTCCACACACATTACCCGGCCCTTAATCATCAGGTTTCACTTCTGTAACGAAGTAAATTCATTTTCACCTGTAAAAAGGGAAAGAAGTGGAAACAGTAAGACTGAGCCCTCGCCTGCACGCCGACTGCTCTGCAACCAATTCTGCAGGTCCGTGGGGGGCGGCCGGTCTCCCGGGCGTCATGTAATACTGCAAGGTCTCATTACCTCTTATTAATGCTATTCCACATGGAAAGCAGCAAGCTAAAAACATAAGCCTCGTTAGGTGGCAATTAGCGGAGGACGAGGAGGCAGCAGTTAGAGCAGCGCGCCCCGAACAGCTGTGTTGTTGTGTTTTTTTTTAATCAAGAGATACAGAACAGTTTGTACCGTTCGCTCCGTAACTGTATACGGCAGCGCTATAGAGACAGTTATGGGAACAAACAGTGTGTCCCGCTCGCCCGGTAATGTAACACCCTCCGCAGGGTAATCCTGTATAAACAGCTACTGTCATTGAAGCATCTGTGGGGCTGACGTAGCGCTTGCTGGAGGTAAAAAAAAAATGTAGCTGCAACTGCAGAGGGCGGGGGTAACAGAAACCAATGCCCGGAATAATGCCGTACACTGACTGGTGCAAAGCCTGACATCTTATGGATATGGACGGTAGAAAACCAGAGGTGCACGAGAGAGGGGTGCACAAGACAGAGGCGACCGAGAGAAAGGGGGCGCAGGAGAGAGGGGCGCGCGCGCGAGAGAGAGAGGGGGTTGCAGCGCGCGAGAAGAGGGGCCACTTCGCAGCGACACGAGAGAGGGCACGAGCAGCTCGCGGGGAGACGAGAGAAGAGAGAGGGGGCCGCGCGGGAGAGAGAGGGGCACGCGCCAGAGAGAGAGAGGGGCCGCAAGCGCCGCGCTAATTGGAAGGTTGCGCGAGCGAGAGAGAGGCGGGCGCTGGCGAGCGAGAGAGGGGCTAGCTGCGCGGCGCACGAGAGAGAGAGAGGGGCGCGCTCAGCGCAACGAGTGAGGGGGCTGTGCGGCGCGCAAGAGAGAGAGGGGCGCGCGCAAGAGAGAGAGGGGCACGCGCGAGAGAGAGAGAGGGGCACGCAGGAGAGAGAGGGGCACGCAGGAGAGAGAGGGGCACGCAGGAGAGAGAGGGGCGCCCAGGAGAGAGAGGGGCGCCCAGGAGAGAGAGGGGCGCACAGGAGAGAGAGGGGCGCAGGAGAGAGAGGGCGCCCAGGAGAGAGAGGGGCGCCCAGGAGCAGAAAGATTGAGAGAGGGGCGCCCTGGAAGAGAGGGCGCCAGAGAAGAGAGTGGGGCGCCAGGAGAGAGAGGGGGGGCACAGGAGAGAGAGGGGGGCGCAGGAGAGAGAGGAGGAGGGGCGCAGGATGAAGAGAGAGGAGCGCAGGAGAGAGGGATGTGATTAGAGGAACCGTACATCTAATAGGAGAAGCTGCAGAGTCCTAGCTCATTTCCCATGAGAACTTTAGAATATATATGAACTTCAGTGGAGCGACTATTGGTGCACAAGTTTCCACACACCTACGCGGTGCCTCTTCCTAATAAGGATCAATATCCCTTTTAAGCAGCAAATGGGCTGAGGCACCACAGAGCCTCTGACAGCAGCAGGAGAGGAGTATGCTAGCTCTGTCAGAGGCAGTGACTTGTCCCTTCCTACGATCATGCTGAATGGGTATTCTGGGCAGTAATACTCCTATCATTTGGCCTATACTGCAGCCTGAAGTAAATGGACAATGGAGGACGAATGCGCAGTTTCTACAATCCAACCCCTCATGTTCATTTCTGTGACTCTCCTCGCTTTACTCCTCAAGGCTCCGGAACATTCTACGGTCACACAGTCCATCAGTGTTCTCCATTTCTGCAGAGTGGGTGGACGCTCCGTGGTTTGTGCACAGAGGAAGCCAGTAGGGTGAAGTCCTCGCATCTCTACAAACAGCCAGCGAGAAGCCGGCACAGATGGCGCGCCGCGCAGCCCGCACCTGCACAGACGCAGCACACTGACAAGAAATTGAATTTTGGTATTGAGTAGAGATTTGCAGCACAGGTATTAAATTAACTGAAGCTGCCATATGCTGCGGTAACTGGTGGCCAAAACCCGCTCATCGCTTCTAAATTAATTTAGGGACAGTGAAGGTTGCCAGACTGTGAAGGTAGAATTAAGAACAAAACATCCTCCCACACGGCCGGCGAGCTTGTGTGCACATCGGGGACGGCCGACCCGTGGATTCCGGGACCTTACTGGTTCCATCGTGCCCTGAATATCTGGGGGGCGAGGGTTATAGATGTTTTTACAACCAGGTACAAGGGCCAAAAAGGTTTTTACAGAATTTCTACATCCTGGGGAAAACTAACAGGGCCTTAAAGGGAAAGGGGGAAACCCCGCAAGATGCCCTGTCCCCCGCGTCCCCCAGGGATCCAATGTGACCCCCCCTTACGTCTATAAATTTAGGATAGGGAAATTCCCACCCGGTGTCGCATATAAAATTTTTATTTAGGGTACAACCCAATGGTGTCGGAAATGATTTGTATTCGGGGGGACCCCAAAGGGGGTCTGAATATGATGTATTCGGGAAGACCCAACGGGTGTCTGTATAGATAGTATTCGGGGAAAACCCAATGGTGGGCTATATATCAGTATTAGGGGAGACCCAAACGGTGTTTTATAATATGATAGCATTCGGGAAGATCCAAACGGTGTCATAATAGATAGTATTCGGCAAGACCAACTGGTGCTTAATATGATAGTAATTCGGGGAAGACCAACGGTGTCTATAATATAATATCAGTATTTGGGGTAACCCAACGGTGTCTTAATATAATATCAGTTTTTGGGGAGAACCCCAAAGGTGTCTTAATATAATCAGTATTCGGGGAGACCCAACGGGTGTCTGTAATATGATAGTATTCGGGAAGACCCAACGGGTGTCTGTAATATGATAGTATTCGGGAAGATCCAACTGGTGTCTATAATATGATAGCATTCGGGAAGATCCAACGGGTGTCTATAATATGATAGTATTCGGCAAGACCCAACTGGTGTCTATAATATGATAGTATTCGGGAAGACCCAACTGGTGTCTATAATATAATATCAGTATTTGGGGAGACCCAACGGGTGTCTATAATATAATATCAGTATTCGGGGAGACCCAACTGGTGTCTATAATATGATAGTATTCGGGAAGACCCAACTGGTGTCTATAATATATCAGTATTTGGGATTGGGGGTTTCCCACCATTGGCGGATTCTTGTTCCCCAGGTGAAGCATTCGGGGGGCCCACCCGGTGAAGGGGATTCTTGGCCCACCGTGAAGGGGATTTTGGGGCCCACCGGGTGGGGCGGTTTTTTGGGGGCCCCCCGGTTGGGGGGTTTCTTGGGCCCCCACCTTTTGGCGGGTTCTTGGGGCCCCCCGGGTGGAGCGGTTATTGGGCCCCCATCGGTGGGATTTGGTTCTTGGGCCCACCGGGGGGAGTTGGTTCTTGGGGGCCCCCCGGGGGGAGTTGGTTCTTGGGGCCCAGGTGGGGTTGGTTTTGGGGGCCCAGGGGTGGGAGTTTTTTGGGGCCCCCCGGGGGTTGGTTTTTTGGGGGCCCCCCGGGGGATTTGGTTTTTTGGGGCCCACCGGGGGGGAGTTGGTTCTTGGGCCCACCGGGGGATTTGGGTTTTTGGGGCCCACCGGTGGGGTTGGTGTCTTGGGGCCCCCCGGGTGGGATTTGGGTTTTGGGCCCACCGGTGGGATTTTGGTTTTGGGGCCCACCGGGGATTGGGTTTCTTGGGGGCCCACCTGGGAGTTGGTTTTTGGGGCCCCCCGGGTGGGATTTGGGTTTTTGGGGGCCCCACCGGGGGAGTTGGTTTTGGGCCCCCCGGGTGAAGGGGATTTTTTGGGGGCCACCTTTGCAACGGTTCTTGAAGCCCCCCATGGGGGATTTGGGGCCCACCCTACAGCTACTGCACATCCTGCAATGAGGGTGCAGGGTTACCTCCATACAATTCCTTCCAACCCAAAAATTGGCTTGGTCGTCCCACCTCTTCCTAGGAACACGTGGGCAATATGGGAAGGGTCTCCTTTTCTCTGTAAGCCGAGGGGAAGTGGATTTCCGGGCCAGGCCTTGGCCCCCCGGGCTCTGTCCGGTTTCCTCTTCTTCACCGCGGTTACATGGCTGCCAGAACGTTATCTCACGTGTTTGTTGGGAATGGCCAATTAAACAGATTTAAGCAAATCGCACCCCAGCGAACAGAGCAAACTGGTTTGAATGATGAAGCAAAGCCCTCAGCTGTGACCTTAAGTGACTCGTCATGCGGATAATCCCACCACACTGGTCGGCAAAAATTTGGTAACCCCGGGGCAATCATCAAATGCGCAGGAGGGATTGACGGGGAAACGTTTCCTGAACACATCGGATCCCCCCGGGCTCATGGGACGGCTGTGGCCATAGAGGGGAATAAAGCGCCTGTCCAGACAAAACCGGAGCTTCCACTCACCGGGCTCAGTGCTCTCTACTGTTATATCCCTTCTGAGGGGCTTAAAGGGTCAATCGCATCTCATAAAGTGATGGCCGAAAACTAGGACGCGCCATCACTTCCTGATCAGTGGAGTTTGACCTCTGGGACCCTCAGCAATCCGGGGAATCAAAAGGGGCACTAACACTATAGCCTTCAATGTTATATGGACAGGACATGCAATCAAAGCCTAATAGGTGCCTCCACCCCTGGGCCCCTCACCTATCTCAGAAAAGGGCCCGCAAGTGTCGGCTCCGAATGAAGACCTGGTCACATATGTCCAACTCTCCATTCTGTTCTATGGGAGTTCCCAGTACAGGGGAGCGCTGTGTTCTCCATTCGTTCTATGGAATTCCCCGTACAGGGGCGCTGGTTCTCCATTCTGTTCTATGGAATTTCCCCGTACAGGGGAGCGCTGTGTTCTCCATTCGTTCTATGGGGGGTTTCCCCTAGAAGGACGTGTGTTCTCCATTCTGTTCTATGGAAAATTCCCCTACAGGGGCGCTGTGTTTCCCTTCTTTCTAGGGGGGTTTCCCCGTACAGGGGGGCGCTGTTTCTCCCTTCTGTTTTTATGGAAGTTCCCAGTACGGGAGCGCTGTGTTTCTCCATTTGTTCTATGGAAGTTCCCCGAAAAGGGGGGCGCTGTTTCTCCCTTCTGTTCTATGGAGTTCCCCGTAGAGAGGAGCGCTGTGTTCCTATTCTGTGCTAGGGAACAAATGGATAAAAATTCTTTTCCTGAATGGGAATCCCAAGAGGAGAAAGGAGAACAAAGCCCCCCCCTGACGGGGAAATCCCATAGAGGAGAATGGAAAACACAGCCCCCCCCTGTACTGGGAAACTCCCATGGGAGAATGGAAAAAAACACGTCCCCTTTCGGGAATTCCCATAGAACAAAAGGAGAAACAGTGCTCCCTGAAAGGGGAAATCCCAAAAAACAGAATGGAAAACACGCCACCCCTTTTCTGGGAACTCCATAGAGGGATGGAGAACACAGCGCTCACATGTACTGGAACTCCCAAGGGGGAGAATGGGGAACACAGCGCCCCCCAGTACTAGGGAAATCCCATAGAACGAAGGGAACACAGCACTCCCCGTATTGGGAATCCCATAGAACAGAAGGGGAACACAGCCTCCCCCTTTCTGGGGAACCCCCCTAAAAGAAAGGAGAACACAGCGCTCCCCGTACTGGGAATCCCCTAGAAAAAATGGGGAACCAGCGCTCCCGTACTGGGGAAATCCCCCTAGAGGAGAAATGGGGAACACAGCGCTCCCCTGACTGGGAACTCCCTAGAACAAAAAAGCACACGCCCCCTGACTGAAACTCCCCTAAACAGAAGGAGAAAAGCGCTCCCCTGTATGGGGAAATCCCCCAAGGAGAATGGGGAACACAGCGCTCCCCTGTATGGAACTCCCATAGAGGAGAATGGAGAACACGCGCCCCCTGTACGGGAACTCCTAAGGGGAATGGGGAAAAAACCAGCCTCCCCCCGAAGGGAACCCCAAGAAACGAATGGAAAACGGTGTCAGCCATGACAGGAGAGCGGGCCCCGGCTGGGAGAGGATTAGTGTCCCCCAGACCCGCACTCTACGCACTCGCAGCTCTGGCCTCCTGGATATTTTTAATCTTTTTCCCGTTTTATTAGCGGCGGGTTAGGGGGAAAATTTGAATATATTACAGACACCTCGGCCGCCGCTGTCGTCGCTTGTAAAGATTTTGAAACATTTTTAATAAAACATTACAAAGAGCGGCTTCCCCTTTAAAAGCGGGGCCGTTTAAAAAGGGGGAGGCAGGCAGCGCCCGGGGTTAACCCCTTCACCCCCAAACCGCAGTCACTATTTGTCCCCCCCAATTTTTTTACATTTTTGGGCCCTTGTTTATCCCCTTTCCTTTTCTGTTTTACTCGCTTCATTTTCCTCCTTGATTTTATGCAGAATTGCGTTTAGTTTTCCTTTGTTGCGCATTTGCACGGCCTTTCAATGTAGATGGGAAAAGCCCAGATATATCGCAGACGGGGGAGAGATTCGCTGGGGAGCTCTAAGATTAACTTTCCCAGTAGGAAGAAGCCCCATGTAGGTGGCGACAATTAGATATAAAACCCCCCCCCCCCAAAAAACCATGTATTTAAAGGAACCCATCCGCCACATGGAGGTCCCAGAGCTTCCCTGCCACGGCGGCGCTCCTTCCGGGGCTACAGAGCGGACATTAGTATCTCATTCATTTCTAATCGCCCTTTTATCCCAGCGCTGTACAGGACTTTAACTAACACTGCTCCCTGTTCCCATTGGGGGGACAGTCTAACAGTCCCTGCAGAGTGTCCCCAATGGGATTTTGGGAACAAGGGGCCGCACTGAAAGTGACTGTGCTAACCCCTAGCCCCCTGTCGCACTGTGCTAACCACGAGCCACCGTGCGCACTGGCTAACCACTGAGCCACCGTGCTGCACTGCGCAACCCCTACCACCGTTCTGCACGGCAATCACTACCCCCCGTGCTGCACTGTGCAACCATGAGCCCCGGCCCGCACTGTCAACCCCTGAGCCCCCCTGCTGCACTGGCTAACCATGGCCACCGTGCGCACGCCTAACCCCTGAGCCACCGTGCTGCACTGCGCTAACCCCTGGCCACCGTGCTGCACTGTGCTAACCACTGAGCCACCATGCTGCAACTGTGCTAACCACTGAGCCACCATGCTGCACTGTGCTAACCACTGAGCCACCGTGCTGCACTGCATAACCACTGAGCCACCGTGCTGCACTGTGCTAATCTCTGAGCCACCGTGCTGCACTGTGCTAACCACTGAGCCACCATGCTGCACTGTGCTAATCACTGAGCCACCGTGCTGCACTGTGCTAATCACTGAGCCACCGTGCTGCACTGTGCTAAACACTGAGCCACAGTGCTGCATCGTTCTAACCACTGAGCCACCGTGCTGCACTGTGCTAACCACTGAGCCACCATGCTGCACTGTGCTAATCACTGAGCCACCATGTTGCACTGTGCTAACCACTGAGTCACCATGCTGTAATGTGCTAACCACTGACCCACCATGTTGCACTGTGCTAATCACTGAGCCACCGTGCTGCACTGAGCTAACCACTGAGACACCGTGCTGACTTGGCTAACCACTGAGCCACCGTGCTGCACTGTGCTAACCACTGAGCCACCGTGCTGCACCTGTGCTAACTCACTGAGCCACCGTGCTGCACTGTGCTAACACTGAGCCACCGTGCTGCACTGGGCTAATCACTGAGCCACCGTGCATGCACTGTGCTAACCACTGAGCCACCATGCTGCACTGCGCTTACCACTGAGTCACCATGCTGCACTGTGCTAACCACTAAGCCCCCGTGCTGCACTGCGCTAACCACTGAGCCCCCGTGCTGCACTGCACTAACCACTGAGCCACCATGCTGCACCGCGCTAACCACTGAGCCACCATGCTGCACCGCGCTAACCACTGAGCCACCGTGCTGCACCATGCTAACCACAGTCACCGTGCTGCACTGTGCTAACCACTGAGCCACCATGCTGCACTGCGCTAACCACCGAGCCACCGTGCTGCACTGCGCTAATCACCGAGCCACCGTGCTGCACTATGCTAACCACTGAGCCACCATTCTACACTGCGCTAATCACTGAGCCACCGTGCTGCACTGCGCTAACAACTGAGCCACCATGCTGCACTGCGCTAATCACTGAGCCACCATGCTGCACTGTGCTAACTACTGAGCCACCATGCTGCACTGTGCTAATCACTGAGTTTACATGCTGCACTGTGCTAACCACTGAGTCATCCTGCTGCCCTGTGCTAACCACTGAGCTACCATGCTGACCAATCAGGCACTGTGCTGCACTATTCTAACCACTGAGCCATCATACTACACTGTGCTAACCACTGAGCCACCATGCTGCCCTGACATAAAGGCTATATTTTACAGTTTTGGAGCCGGCAGTGGGGGAACCTGTACACAGACCCTGAATGATTTTGGATAAAAGATGACCACACATAATGCAGGACAAGAACTCTAGACCATGCGTCACACCCCAGGCCTGCAGCCGATTCCGGTCGCCATGTTATTTTCAGAGCTCAGACACAGAGAGCAGGGATGCAGACGGCCCGTCTCCCCAGCGCTTGCAGAGGCGCCGGCACACGGACATCATCCTGGATTCAGGTCTCCAGGGCAGCTCCACAGCACTCAGCTCAGCCACAGGTGTGACCGGCCCCCAAGTGACCCTCCAAGGCCCTGTGAGGGCAACCACAATGCTGCTGTGGCTCTCGGCTGCCTCGCTCACTGATTGCCCAATACTGGAAGGACCCCTGGAGGTATTCGGGGGAGATACTCACATCTCTACGGGGAAAGGTGCTGAGCAGTTTGTACTCGTGACAAGGGAATCCTTTGGATGCTACAAAGGTGAGGACCACCTGCAAGGGGTTGGAGCTCAGGAAACGCCTCTCGATGAACTCGCCGCTCGGTGCCCGGATCCGCAGCTTGCTCTGGGGCTCGCTCAGCTCCTCCGGGGGCTCCGGTGGCAGGGACTGCTCCAGGGACAGCCTGATAGCCTGGGAACGAGAGAAAGGGGGTCAGGAGGCCGAGGTCAGTGAAAGGGAACAAGTGCTCAATGCTTCCCATTACCTGGAACTGACAGAAGCCATTATACCCTCCCTATTAACTCCAAATACTCGGAAATTCATGGTCTTTAAAGGCACCAAAACCAGCGGTCAATGTCCACGATAGATACAGGAGGAGGGGGCTACACAAAGACTTGCTTAAAAAGGTTTTACTATCTGCCTGTTTCCCAGAGCCTGTTCCTTACAGCTAGCTTTAGGGTCCCACTTCCTGTTCAGACTGTGGGTGGTTCCTACAGCTTTAGACTCCCTCCTGTTCAGACTGTGGGTGGTCCTACAGCTTCAGGCACCCATGTCTTGCTCAGGCTGTGGGTGGTTCTACAGCTTCAGACTCCCACTTCCTGTCCAGGCTGTGGGCGGATGTACAGCTTCAGTCTCCCACTTCCTGTTCTTGCTGTGGGCGGATGTACAGTTTCAGACTCCCACTTCCTGTTCAGGCTGTGGGTAGTTCTACAGCTTCAGGCTCCCACTTCCTGTTCAGGCTGTGGGCGGTTCTACAGCTTTAGGCTCCTACTTTCTATTCTGGCTGTAGGTGGTTCTACGGCTTCAGGTTCCCACTTCCTGTTCAGCAGTGACTGATATTTTAGCTCTGCTATTCTTAGGTTAGAGGGAAATTAGTAATGGAGGATGGAGGGAGGAAAAATTACAGAGCTCTAAATGATTAAGGTTTGTCAGTAAGAAATAAATAAGCTCCTGTTCTGCTGATAAGACACAGCAGGGAGTGACATCCCATCCCGACCACTGCTAGAGGAGAGAGAGGAGATAAGACACAGCAGGGAGTGACATCACCATCCTGACCACTGCTAGAGGAGGAGAGGAGATAGCCGCAGGAGTGACATCCCATCCCGACCACTGCTAGAGGAAGAGAGGAGAGCGTTATTTACCTTGCCTCAATGTTCACAGAAAATCTGGTGGGCGTGCCCCTTTAATTCATTTATTTGTTCTCTAAACTACTCTTAATGCCTGTTCTGCCACGCCGTACGCTTCCAACTGCCGATCCACCGCCCTGCACGCTGCCAACCGCCGAGCCACCGCCTGCCCTGCCAACCACGCCCGCCGCGCAACCGCGAGCCACCGCCTGCACGCTGCCAACCGCCGCCACCGCCCTGCACGTGCCAACCACCGCCCTGCACGCTGCCAACCGCCGAGCCACCGCCCTGCACGCTGCCAACCACCGCCCTGCACGCTGCCAACCACCGAGCCCCCGCCCTGCACGCTGCCAACTGCCGAGCCCCCGCCCTGCACGCTGCCAACCGCCGAGCCACAGCCCTGCACACTGCCAGCCACCGCCCTGCACCCTGCCAACCGCCGAGCCACCGCCCTGCACGCTGCCAACCGCCGAGCCACCGCCCTGCACGCTGCCAACCGCCGAACCACCGCCCTGCACGCTGCCAACCCGAGCACCCGACGCTGCAACCACCGCCCTGCACACTGCCAACCGCCGAACCACCGCCCTGCACGCTGCCAACCGCCGAGCCACCGCCCTGCACGCTGCCAACCGCCCTGCACGCTGCCAGCCACCGCCCTGCACGCTGCCAACCACCGAGGCACCGCCCTGCACGCTGCCAACCTCCGAGCCACAGCCCTGCACGCTGCCAACCGCCGAGCCACCGCCCTGCACGCTGCCAACCGCCGATCCACCGCCCTGCACGCTGCCAACCGCCGAGCCACCGCCCTGCACGCTGCCAACCGCCGAGCCACCGCCCTGCACGCTGCCAACCGCCGAGCCACCCGCCCTGCACCTGCCAGCCACCGCCCTGCACGCGCCACCACCGAGGCACCGCCCTGCACGCTGCCAACCGTCCGAACCACCGCCCTGCACAGCTGCCAACCGCCGAGCCACCGCCCTGCACGCTGCCAACCGCCGAGCCACCGCCCTGCACGCTGCCAACCGCCGAGCCACCGCCCTGCACGCTGCCAACCGCCGAGCCCCCGCCCTGCACGCTGCCAACCGCCGAGCCACAGCCCTGCACGCTGCCAACCGCCGAGCCACCGCCCTGCACACTGCCAACCGCCGACCACCGCCCTGCACGCTGCCAACCGCCGAGCCACCGCCCTGCACGCTGCCAACCGCCGAGCCACCGCCCTGCACGCTGCCAGCCACCGCCCTGCACGCTGCCAACCTCCGAGCCACAGCCCTGCACGCTGCCAACCACTAGCCAAGCCTGCACGCTGCCACCCCACCTAGCACGCTGCCAACCTGCCGAGCCACCCGCCCTGCACGCTGCAAACCGCCGAGCACAGCCCTGCACGCTGCCAACCGCCGAGCCACCTCCCCTGCACAGCTGCCAACCGCCGACCACCGCCCTGCACGCTGCAACCGCCGATCCACCGCCCTGCACGCTGCCAACCGCCGAGCCACCGCCCTGCACGCTGCAGCCACCCGCACGCTGCCAACCTCACCACAGCCCTGCACGCTGCCACCCTGACCACAGCCTGCACGCTGCCCAGCCCACCTGCCACTGCCAACCACCGAGCCACCTCCCTGCACGCTGCCAACCTCCGAGCCACCGCCGCACAGCGCCAACCCGGCCACCGCCATACGCTGCCAACCGCCAGCCACCGCGCCTGCACGCTGCCAACCACCGCCGCTGCACGTGCCAACTGCCGAGCCACCGCCCTGCACGCTGCCAGCCACTGCCCTGCACCTGCCAACCGCGAACCACCGCCCTGCACGCTGCCAACCTCCGAGCCACCGCCCTGCACGCTGCCAACCCGAGCCACCGCCCTGCACGCTGCCAACCGCCGAACCACCCCCTGCACGCTGCCACCTCCAGCCACCGCCCTGCACACTGCCAACCGCCGAGCCACCGCCCTGCACGCTGCCAACCGCCGAGCCACCGCCCTGCACGCTGCCAACCGCCGAGCCACCGCCCTGCACGCTGCCAACCACCGCCCGCACGCTGCAACCACCGCCCTGCACGCTGCCGCCACACCCTGCACGCCAAACCGAGCACTGCCTGCACGCTGCCAACCCCGAGCCACCGCCCTACTACGCTGCCAACCACCGAGCCACCGCCCTGCACGCTGCCAACCGCCGAAGCCACGCCCTGCACGCTGCCAACACGCCGAGCCACCGCCTCAGCTGCCAACCTCACCCGCCCTGCACGCTGCCAACCGCCGAAGCCACCGCCCTGCACGCTCCACCACCACGCCCACGCTGCCAACACCGAGCCACGCCCTGCACGCTGCCAACCGCCGAGCCAACCGCCTGCACGCTGCCAACCGCCGAGCCACCGCCCTGCACGCTGCCAACCGCCGAGCCACCGCCCTCACGCTGCCAGCCACCGCCCTGCACGCTGCCACACCGAGCCACAGCCCTGCACGCTGCCAACCTCCGAGCCACCGCCCTGCACGCTGCCAACCCCGAGCCACCGCCCTGCAAGCTGCCAACCGACGAGCCACCGCCGCCCGCTGCACCTCCGAGCCCCGCCCTGCACGCTGCCAGTCACACCGCCCTGCACGCTGCCAACCACCGAGCCACCGCCCTGCACGCTGCCAACCG
Organism: Phyllomedusa bahiana; assembly: GCA_025379985.1. Classification (NCBI taxonomy): domain Eukaryota; kingdom Metazoa; phylum Chordata; class Amphibia; order Anura; family Hylidae; genus Phyllomedusa; species Phyllomedusa bahiana. The sequence goes on from JAODAL010009990.1 coordinate 34,103, forward strand.
CTGAGCCACCGCCCTGCACGCTGCCAACCGCCGAACCACCGCCCTGCACGCTGCCAACCGCCGAACCACCGCCCTGCACGCTGCCAACCGCCGAATCCACCGCCCTGCACGCTGCCAACCGCCGATCCACCACCCTGCATGCTGCCAACCGACGAGCCACCGCCCTGCACGCTGCCAACCGCCGAGTCACCGCCCTGCATGCTGCCATTATATAACCGCTGATTGCACCTTTTCTCCCCTTTAGCTGCTGTTACAGAAGCTTTAGGAGCAGGTGTCAGAGCTGTGGAGACAGTCGGTGTCATCCGAGTGCCAGGTGACTAATCTGGTTATTTCCCAGCACTTACTGACGGCGCGGCTGATTACGACAAAGCCTCCTTCTTACAAACCCCAATTAGATCAGATCGTCCGGCCCGAGAGGACACCTGACTCAATTGTCAGGACGCAAAGGTTAACGAGGCTTCAGAGGGGAAGTAATTACCTCCCCGGCCCCGGGTCACGCTCACGCTCCTTTCTTTGAAGATGAATAGGTGAGAAGACAATCAGATAAACCGTAAACCCGATCACCGTGGCGAGGTCTCCGCAGAGCATCTCCCGCAGAGCATCTCCCGCAGAGCATCTCCCGCAGAGCATCTCGCAGGCAGGTCCTCAACAAAGAAACAAGTTCTGTCTCGCTCCCTGGACATAATCACTTCTCCAGTGGGAGACGATGGCGGAGATCAGACCGATACCCAGGAACGGGGGTGCGCCTCAGGAGCGTCGCCCCAATCACTCCTTGTTTGGTCAATACCAGTTCGACTGAAGTAGAGAAAAAATTGGGGATCGGGACGTCCCACACCGACCCTAAACTGAGAGGGACTGACAGCAAATCCATAGGATAACAAGTGGGTTTATCCCACCTTATAATGTAATTAATGGCCGCTTGTTAGAAGAGACCGAGATCGGTGGCATTTGGCCCATTATAGACTTTGATGGCAAAGCGGCCGGACCGGTCTGATGGCACCGGAGCCCCAAAAGTGTCGGTTCTGAATGAAGATCCGGTCAGGCTGGTGCACGACGCTCAATTCTGCTCCGACTTCCATACAAATTCAACGTAAGAACAAACCTACAGTCCCGATCCTGTTCATAACCCGGGGACGGCTGTAGTGAGTTATGGTCCAACATGAAGGGGTTCTGCCGACCCCAGATCCCCCTGTCCTTTTCCTTATTGATTGGGAAGAGGTCTCAGTCCAGGACAGGAAGTGAATGCGATCAGCAATGGAGAGGGACCGGGCAGAGGAGCCATCGTCGGAGGGAAGTCCATCGATGGAGCCAAAGTATTAATCCCTGAGCTCCTCTACCAGGGAAGTTCTCATAAACCCCTTCACCACTCAAGAGCACCAGATAATTAGGCATTGACCCATCCCCTACCACAGCCCACCAGGCCGGTCTCACCCGACAGCAGTGCTAGCACCCCCGGGAGACAGGGAGAAGCGGTGGGCGGCCGACATTTCCCCTGGAGCGCTACACACAGGAGCGGCTCTCCATTCGGACCCCCAGGGAGGGTCATAGGGGTGGTCTTCATACAACAACCCTTTATACCTCCAACCCACCCGAGACCAACACAAAGTCCAAAACTGGTTTGAAGTCCCTGATCTGCCGCCTCAGTGATTGGTCTTCACCAGAGATGCATATTTTTAGCTTTATTACTGACGTTTACGTTCCAACATCTAGATAAAGTCATTTTTATAGGACACAAGATTTATATTTGATTCATTTCCATGTCGCCGATATATATCGCGATGCGCTGTACAGAGGTGGTCCTCAGTCACATTGGTCCCCGTCCACATCTGCTAACCGCCGAGCCACCGCCCTGCAGACCTGGAGAGCACGGCTGGTGCCACCGTCACAGCGCCCGCAGACCTGGAGAGCACGGCTGGTGCCACCGTCACAGCGCCCGCAGACCTGGGGAGCACGGCTGGTGCCACCGTCACAGCGCCCGCAGACCTGGGGAGCACGGCTGGTGCCACCGTCACAGCGCCCGCAGACCTGGGGAGCACGGCTGGTGCCACCGTCACAGCGCCCGCAGACCTGGAGAGCACGGCTGGTGCCACCGTCACAGCGCCCGCAGACCTGGGAGCACGGCTGGTGCGCACGTCACAGCGCCCCGCAGACCTGGACACGGCTGGTGCCACCGTCACAGCGCCCGCTGACCTGGGAGCACGGCTGGTGCCACCGTCACAGCGCCCGCAGACCTGGGGAGCACGGCTGGTGCCACCGTCACAGCGCCCGCAGACCTGGAGAGCACGGCTGGTGCCAGCCGTCACACCGCCCGCCGACACGGGGACCACGGCTGGTGCCACCGTCACAGCGCCCGCAGACCTGAAGAGCACGGCTGGTGGCCACCGTCACAGCGCCCGCAGACCTGGAGAGCACGGCTGGTGCCACCGTCACATCGCCCGCAGACCTGGAGAGCACGGCTGGTGCCACCGTCACAGCAGCCCGCAGACCTGGGAGCACGGCTGGTGCCACCGTCACAGCGCCCGCAGACCTGGAGAGCACGGCTGGTGCCACCGTCACAGCGCCCGCAGACCTGGGAGCACGGCTGGTGCCACCGTCACAGCGCCCGCAGACCTGGGGAGCACGGCTGGTGCCACGTCACAGCGCCCGCAGACCTGGAGAGCACGGCTGGTGCCACATCACAGCGCCCGCAAACCTGGGGAGCACGGCTGGTGCCACCGTCACAGCGCCCGCAGACCTGGAAGAGCACGGCTGGTGCCACGTCACAGCGCCCGCAGACGTGGGGAGCACGGCTGGTGCCACCTTCACAGCGCCCGCAGACCTGGAGAGCACGGCTGCTGCCACCGTCACAAGCGCCCGCAGACCTGAGAGCACGGCTGGTGCCACCGTCACAGCGCCCGCAGACCTGGAGAGCACGGCTGGTGCCACCGACACAGCGCCCGCAGAACTGGAGAGCACGGCTGGTGCCACCGGCACAGCGCCCGCTGACCTCGAGAGCACAGCTGGTGCCACCATCACAGCGCCCGCAGACCTGGGGAGCACGGCTGGTGCCAACGTAAAAGCGCCCGCAGACCTGGGAGCATGGCTGGTGCCACCGTCACAGCGCCCGCAGACCTGGGAGCACGGCAGGTGCCACCGTCACAGCGCCCGCAGACCTGGAGAGCACGGCTGGTGCCACCGTCACAGCGCCCGCAGACCTGGGAGCACGGCTGGTGCCACCGTCACAGCGCCCGCAGACCTGGAGAGCACGGCTGGTGCCACAGTCACAGCGCCCTCAGACCTGGAGAGCACGGCTGGTGCCACCGTCACAGCGCCCGCAGACCTGGAGAGCACGGCTGGTGCCACCGTCACAGCGCCCACAGATCTGGAGCACGGCTGGTGCCACCGTCACAGCGCCCGCAGACCTGGAGAGCACGGCTGGTGCCACCGTCACAGCGCCCGCAGACCTGGAGAGCACGGCTGGTGCCACCGTCACAGCGCCCGCAGACCTGGAGAGCACGGCTGGTGCCACCGTCACAGCGCCCGCAGACCTGGGGAGCACGGCTGGTGCCACCGTCACAGCGCCCGCAGACCTGGAGGGGTACGCTGGGGCCACCGTCACAGCGCCCGCAGACCTGGAGAGCACGGCTGGTGCCACCGTCACAGCGCCCGCAGACCTGGAGAGCACGGCTGGTGCCACCGTCACAGCGCCCGCAGACCTGGGGAGCACGGCTGGTGCCACCGTCACAGCGCCCGCAGACCTGGAGCTCGGCTGGTGCCCTACCGTCACAGGCCTCCCTGCAGGACCTGGGGGATCACGCTGGAGCCACCGTCACAGCGCCCGCATACCTGGGAAGCCAACGGCTGGTGAGCCACCGTCACAGCGGCCCCTCGAGACCTGGGTGAGCACGGCTGGTGCCAACCGACACAAAGCGCCCAGCAGACCTGGGTGAGTCAAACGCTTGGTGGCCACTAATCCCACAGCGCCCGCAGACCTGGTGTGCACGGCTGTTGCCACCGTCACAGCGCCGGGCAGACCAGGAGAGCACGGCTGGTGCACCCGTCACAAGCGCCCGCCAGACCGGGAGACGGCAGGTGCCCACCCGACACAGCGCCCGCAGACCTGGGGGAGCACGGCTGGTCCAACCGCCACAGCGCCCGCAGACCTGGAGAGCAACGGCTGTGCCACCGGACACAGCGTCCCTCAGACCTGGAGAGCACGGCTGGTGGCCATCCAGACACAGCGCCCGCAGACCTGGACGAGCACAGGCTGTGCCAACCACCACGCACATGGCGCCCGCAGACCTGGGGAGCACAGGCTGTCTGCCGCCGTCACAGCGCCCGCAGGACCTGAAGAGCAACGGCTGTGGCCACCGTCACAGCGCCCAGCAGACCTGGGAAGCGAACGGCTGGTGCCACCGACACAGCGCCCTCAGACCTGGGAGCAACGGCTGGTGCCACCGTCACACGCCCAGCAGACGCTGGGAGAGCACGGCCCGTTGCCCGGGTGACCAGTCCTCAGCGCCCGCAGACCTGAGAGCACGGTGTGCCACCGTCACAGCGCCGCAAGACCTGGGGAGCACGGCTTGGTGCACCGTACACAGCCGCAGCGCCCGCAAGAAACTACCTGGGGAGCAACGGCTGGTGCCACCGTCACACAGCGCCGCAGTACCTGGGGAGCACGGCTTTGCCACCGTCACAGGCGCCCGCAGACCTGGAGAGCCCGGCTGGTGCCACCGTCGACAGAACAGCGCACCGCAGACCAGGAGAGCAACGGCTGGTGCCACCGTCACACATCGCCTCAGACCTGGGGAGCATCGAGCTGGTAGGCGACCGTCTAACAGCGCCCGCAGACCTGGAAGAGCACGGCTGTTGCCACCGACACAGCGCCCCGCAGACCTGGAGAGCACACGTCTGGAGCCAACCGTACACAGCGCCCCGCATACCTGGAGAGCACGCTGTTGCCACCGTCACAGAAGTAGGCGCCCGCAGACCCTGGAGAGCACGGCTGATGCCACCGTACACAATTCGCCCGCAAGACCTGGGACACGGCTGTGTATGCCACCGTCACAACAGCGCACACAGACCTGGGGAGCACGGCTGGGTGCCACCGTCACATCCGCCGCAGACCTGAAGCGCGGCTGGTGGCACCGTCACACACCACACACACAAGGAGCTCCCACGAGACCTAGGAGAGCACGGCTGATGCCACCTACACAGCGCCCGCAGACCTGTGTCGCAACGGCTGTGCCATCCGTCACAACGCCCGCAGACCAGGAGAGCGCGGGCTGGTGCCACCGTCACCAGCGCCCGCATATCCCTGTGGAGCACGGCTGGTGCCAGACCAGCACATAGCGCCCGCAGTACCCCTGGGGAGCCAGGCTGGGTGCCCCGTCACAGCGCCCGCAGACCTGAGAGCACGGCTGGTGCCACCGTCACAGCGCCGCAGGCAAACTGAGGCGCACGGCTGGAGCCACGCAGTCACCGCGCCCGCAGACCTGGGAGCACGGCTGGTGCCACCAGATCACAACACCGCGCCCGCAGACCTGGAGAGCACGGCTGGTTGCCACCGCACAAAAGCGCCCAGCAGACCTGGAGAGCACCGCTGGGTGCCACCGCACAGCGCCCCAGACCTGGAGAGCACAGGCATGTAGCCACCATGTCACATCGCCCGCAGACCTGGAGAGCACGGCTGGTGCCAACCGTCACAGCTCCCCGCAGACCTTGAGAGCACGGCTGGTGCCACCGTCACAGCGCCCCAGCACCTGGATAGCAACGGCTGTGCCACCGGTCAACACAGCCAGCGCCCGCAGATCCAGGAGAGCACGGCTAGGTGTGCCACCGTCCCATCGCCCGAGACCAGGGGACACGGCCTGGTGCCACCGTCACAGCGCCCGCAGACCTGGAGAGCACTGGCTGTGTGCCGACCTCACAGCGCCCGCAGACCTGGAGAGCTACGGCAGGATTGCCACCCGTCACAGCGCCCGCAGACCAGGAGGCACGGCTTGGTGCCCACTGTCACAGCGCCCGCAGCCCTTTTGAGCACGGCTGATCCGAACCAGTGCACAGAGCGCCCGCAGCCTGGGGAGCACGGCTGGTGTGCCACCGTCCACAACGCCCGCAGACTTGGGGAGCAACGGCTGTTGGCCTACCGTCACAGCGCCCGCAGACCTGGTGAGCACAGGCTGGTGCCACCCCGCCACAGGGCGCCCGCAGACCTGGGAAGCACGGCTTGGTGCCCACCAGTCACCCAGCGCCCGGCAGAACTGGACAGCACGGCTGGTTCCACCGTCCCAAGCGCCCGCAACCTGGAAGCACGCTGGTGCCACCGCCACAGCGCCCTCAGAACCTGGAAGAGCACGCTTGGTTCCAACCGACACAGCGCCACAGACCCTGGAGAGCACGGCTGGTGCCACCGTCACAGCGCCGACAGACCTTGGAGAGCACGGCTGGGATGCCCCGTCACAAACACGCGCCCGCAGTACCTTGGTAGCACGGCTGGTGCCACCGTCACAGCGCCCTCAGACCTGGAGAGGCACCGGCTGGTGCCAACCGTCACAGCAGCGCCCTCACAACCTGGATAAACACGGCTTGGTGCCACGTCAACAGCGCCCCGCAGACCTCTGGAGAGTGCACAGGCTGTGCCACCGCACAGCGCCCGCCAGACCAGGATTAGCACGGCAGGTGCCACAATACCGTCCAAGCGCCGCCAACCTGGAGAGCACGGTTGGTTGCCACCGATTCACAGCGCCCCGCAACCATGGAGAGGGCACGGCTGGTGCCGACGTCACACGCGCCCGCAGACCTGGAGAGCACTGCTGTTGCCACCTAGTCCACAGCGCCCGCAGACCTGGGGAGCACGTCTGGTGACACCGTCACAAGCGCTCCGCAGTATCGGAGAGCACGGCTGGTGCCCACCGTCACACAAGCGCCCGCCCAGACAGGAGAGCACGTCTGGTGCCCACCGACACAGCGCCGGCAGACCTGGAGAGCACAGCTGTGTTCCACCGTCACAGCGCCCGCAGACCTGGAGGGATCACTGGCTGGTGCCACCGTCACAGCGCCCGCAGACGCTGGGGAGCCCGGCTGGTTCCCACCTGTTCACATGCGCCCGCAGACCTGAAGAGGCACGCAGGTGCCCCCAGGGCCGTCACAGCCCCGGTAGACCTAGGAGAGCCCGGCTGGAGCCACTGTCACAGGGCCCGCCAGACCTGGGGAGCACGGCTGATGCCACCAGGTCACAGTCGCCCGCAGACCTGGTGAGGAGCAACGGCTGATGGCCACTCGTCCACAGCGCCCGCAGACCTGGGGAGCGTGGCTGGTGCCACCGTCACAAGCGACCCGCAGACCTGAAGAGCACGGCTGGTGCCACCGACACATCGCCCGCAGTAACCTGGTAGCACGCTGGTGCCACCCGTCCCAGCACAGCGCCCGCAGACCTGGAGATCACGGCTGGTGCCACCGTCACAGGCGCCCCGAGACCTGTATGAGCACGGCTTGTTCCACCGTCACAGCCCCGCATACCTGGAGAGCAACTGCTGGTGCCACCGTTCACAGCCCTTCGCAGACGCTGGAGTCAAGGCTGTTGCCACGACACAGCGCCCGCAGACCAGGATACAACGGCTGGTGCCCCGTCACAGCGCCCGCAGACCTGTAGAGCACGCTGAACCACCGTCACAACGAGCGCCCCGCAGAAAAAGACCTGGAGAGCACGGCTGTTGCCACCCGTCACAGCGCCCGCCAACCTTGAAGCACGGGCTGGTGCCACCGTCACAGCGCCTCATACCTGGAGAGCACTGTGCTGGTGCCACCGTCACAGCGCCCTCAGACCTGAGAGCAACGGCAGGTGCCACCGTCCAGCGCCCGCAAGACCTGGAGATCACGGCTGGAGGCCACCGTCACAGCGCCCGCACGGACCGGGGGAGGCACAGCTGGTTTGCCACCGTCACGCGCCCTGCAGACTGGAGGCCGGCTGGTGCCACCGTCACAGCGCCCGCAGACCTGGAGAGCACGGATGGTGGCCACCGTCACCAGCGCCAGCAGACCTGGGGAGCACGGGCTGGTCGCCACCCGTCACAGCGCGCAGACCCGGAGAGCACGCTGGTTGACCGTCACAGGCCGCTGAACTGTGAGAGCACAGGGCCTGGTGCCACAGTTCACAGCGCCCGCAGACCTGGGGAAGCACGGCTGGTGCCACCGTCACAGCGCCCGCTGACTTGGGGGAGCACGGCTGGTGCACACCGTCACAGCGCCCGCAGACCTGGAGAGCACGGGCTTGGTGCACCGTCTCAGCGCACGCAGACAGGAGAGCACGGGCTGGTGCACCGTCAAGCGCCGCAGGACTGGAGAGATCGGCTGGTGCACCGCTCACAGCGCCCGCAGACCGGAGAGTAGGCTGTGCCACCGTCATCAGCGCCCGCACGACCTGGAGTGCACGGGCTAGGTGCCAACGTCACAGCGCCCGCAGACCTGGGGAGAGGCTGGTGCCACCGTTCACAGCGCCGCAGACATGGGGAAGCACGGCTGGGCCACCGTCAAGCGCTCCGCAGACTGAAGGGCACAGCTGGTGCCACCGTACAGCGCACCGCCAGACTCTGAGCAGCCACGGCTGGATGCCCCGTCACAGCGCGCTGACCTGGAGTGCACGGCTGGTGCCACTGTCACAGCGCGCACAGACTGGGAGCACGGCTGGTGCCTCCCGTCACAGAGCCGCAGTCCTGGGAGTACGGTAGGTGCACTATCAAAGCGCCTAGCAGACCCCCCCCCCCCCCCCCCCCCCCCTGGAGAGACGGCTGGGTGGCCTCCGTCACAGCGGCCCGCAGGACCTGGGGAGCACGGCTGGTCACCGTCACAGGCCGCAGACCTGGGGAGCACGGCTTGGTTGCTGCCCAACCGTCACAGCGCCTGCAGACCTGGAGTAGCAACGGCATGGTGCCACCTCACAGCGCCGAGACCTGGGGAGCACGGCTGGTAGCCACCGTCAAAGGCACCGCAGACATGGGGGGCACGGGCTGGTGCCACCGTCACAGCGCCAGCAGTCTGGGGAGCTCGGCTGGTGACACTGTCACAGCGGCCCGCCGACTGGGGAGCACGATAGCTGGTGCCGCGGCTGAAGCGCTCCCCTGAGCTCACATTTGCCTCTGATCCGCGCTCCTCCCATTGTTATTACCGCACCTGTTTCTGTTGCTTTGACATTTTCCTGCCGGCTGCAGATTTTATTGACTCATTATTTGGCGGGAGGATAAACAGTAGCTCATTAGACTCCTTCCCTTTGTGCAGAGAATTCCTATCTCCCCGATGTAACCACTTTCCCCGGACGCCGTCGTCGCAGGACGGACACAATGACTGCACCGAGGCAATGGCCCAACTCGCAGGGAGAACAATCGGACGTGCAGATGGAGCGATCACGCAGCCGCCCAACAGACGCGGGGGCGCGAAGGGAAGCGCGCGGCGCTCCTGTGATGTAGAGGAGGGATAAATTGCCACATTACAAATAGATGCCCCTGTATGTAAGCAAACACGGCGACTACAATAGCTTACGTGTAATCCCCGGACCGCGCCGCTCTCTAATAAACAGCATTGTTAAAAAATGGCTTTTGTTTTGCAAAGCAAATATCTATTATTTTCATGGCTGCGGGGGAGTATTAAGAGAACAGGAGCGGCTGGGCGGCGGTTGCAGCAGCAGCGGGGAGAGGGGTTGGGGGGGGGCGCCAGGGGGGGAGAGCGTCTCCAAACATTGTGCGGCGGCTTCCAGAAAGAAAGGTAGAAAGAGCATGAAAGCCGCCGGGAAGAATACCTGTTTGCTTTACTGGGAACTATTGCTATAGACCCAAAGGAAGAGACCCGGACACAATAGGAGGCGTCCGAGCCGCCCCGAGCCTCCAGCAGCTCCACACGGCTCACACCCTCACATCTCCTATAGGTGCCCAGGAGGAAGAGCAACAAAAGCTCCTGCTGCTCTGGAAGATGTAGCAGAGCGGAGATTGTCTGATGCAGCAGAGCACAATGATGAGCCGCACGAAGCATGAACCACAGCACAAGGAAAACTACCCTGAAGGGCCCGCACCACAGTGATGAGCTGTTACCAAATACATTGCTGCTCTGACTTAGCTTTATTTCGAAGTTAGAGCTCAAGCTTCCCTAGTTCCCTAGCAGTGGTCGGGATGGTGATGTCACTCACTGCTGTGTCTTATCTCCTCTCTCCTCTAGCAGTGGTCAGGATGGTGATGTCACTCACGCTGGTCTTAATCTCCTCTCTCATTCTAGCTAGTGGTCGGGATGTTGATGTCTACTCCCTGCTGTGTCTAATTCTTCTTTGCAGTTGTCAGGATGGTGATGTCACTCCTGCTGTGTCTTAAATCTTATCTCCCTCTGCAGTGGTTCAGATGGTGAGACACTCTGCTGTGTCTTATCTCCTCTCAGCAGTGGTCGGGAATGGTGATGGTCACTCCCTGCTGTGTCTTATCTCCTCTCTGCTCTAGCAGTGGTCAGGAAGGTGATGTCACTCACTGCTGTTGTCTTATCTCATCTCTCCTCTAGCAGTTGGTCGTGGATGTGATGTCACTTCCTGCTGTGTCTAATCTCCTTTTGCAGTGGTCAGGATGTGATGTCACTCCCTGCTGTGTCCTAATTTCTCCCCCTCTACTCCTATTAGCAGTTGGTCTTGGATGGTAGATGTCATCTCCTGCTTGTTCTTATTCCTCTAGCAGTTGGTCGGGATGGTGGATTGTCTCTCCCTGCTGTTCTTTTCCTCTACCTTCCTCAGCAGTGTCGGATGTGATGTCCACTCCTGCTGTGTCTTATCTCCTCTCTCCTCCTAGCAGTGGGTCGGGCTGATGATTGTCACTCCTGCTGTGTCTAATCTCCCTTTCCGCAGTGGTCATGATGGTGAATATCATCCCTGCTGTGGTCTTATCTCCTTCTCCTATAAGCTGTGGTCAGGAAAATGGTGATGTCAATCTGCTGTGTCTTATCTCTCTGCAGTGGCAGGTATGGTGATGTCAATCTGCTGTGTCTTATCTCCTCTTTGCTCTAGCAGGGTAAGATGGTGATGTTCACTTCCTGCTGTGTTTATTTTCCTCTTGTCTCTGCAGTTGGTTCAGGATGGTGAGGTCACTCCTGCTTGTTGTCTTATCCTCCTTAGCAGTGGTCAGGTTGGTTATGTCACTCCCTGCTGTGTCTTATCTTCTCTGCTTGCAGTGGTCAGGGAAGGTGATGTCATCCCTGTGCTGTTTATCCCCTCTCTGCTATAGAAGTGGTCAGGATGGTTGATGTCACTCCATGCTGTGTCTGAATCCTCTAGCAGTGGTCAGGATGAGTGAAGTACTCCCTGCTGAGTCTTATCTCCTCTCATGTCTCTAGCATGTGGTCGGGATGGTGACGTCACCTCCCTGCTGTTGTTTCTTATTTCCTCTCTCTCTAGCAGTTGGTCGGGATGTTGATTTCACTCCTGCTGTGTCTCTATCTCCTCTCCTCTCGCAGTGGTTAGGTTGGTGATGTCGATCCTGTTGTGTCTTATCTCTCTCTTCTTAGCAGTGGTCAGGTTGGTGATGTCACCTCCACTGCTGTGTCGTTATCTCCTCTCTCCTCTAGCAGTGGTCAGGATGGTGATTTCACTCACTGCTGTGTTTATCTCCTCCTCTCTCGCAGTGGTTAGGATTGGTGGAATGTCATCCTGCTGTGTCTATTCTCTCCTCTCGCAGTGGTTAGGATGGTGATGTCACTACTGTGTGTCTTAATCTTCTCTCTTCTCTAGCAGTGGTCAGGATGGTGATGTCTCTCCCTGCTGTGTCTTATCTCTCTCTCCCTGCAGTGGTCGGGATGGTGATGGTCACTCCCTGCTGTGTTTATCTCACTCTTCTCCTCTAGCAGTGGTCAGGAATGGTGATTTCACTCTGCTGTGTCTTATTTCCTCTCCTCCGCAGCAGTGGTTAGGGATGGTGATGTCACTCATGCTGTGTCTTTCTCCTCTCCTCTCGCAGTGGTTAGGATGGTGATGTCACTCCCTGCTGTTGTTTTATCTCTCTCTCTCTAGCGTGGGTCGGGGATGGTGATGGTGATGTCAGTCCCTTGCTGTGTCTTATTATCTACTCTAAGCAGTGGTTCAGGATGGTGATGTGTGTCAACGTGAATAATCGATGCTGTGTCTTATCTCCTCTCTCCTCTTGAAGTGGTCAGAATGGTTGATGTCTCCTGCTGTGTTCTTATCTTCCTCTCTGCTCTAGAGTGGTACAGGATGGTGATGGTCATTCTGCTGTGTCGTATCTCCTCTCTCTTTCTCTAGCAGTGGTCGGGAAGGTGGATGTCCACTCCCTGCTGTGTTTATTCCTCTTGCTCTAGCAGGTGGTCGGGTTGGTGATGTCCCTTCCCTGCTGTGTCTTCGATCTCCTCTCTATCCTTAGCAGTGTCGGGATGGTGACTGTTACTTCCTGCTGTGTCTTATCCTCCTGTCTCCTCTAGCGTGGTCTGGATGGTGATGTCAACTCCCTGCTTGTGTCTTATCTCCTCTTGCTCTAGCAGTGGTCGGGATGGTGATGTCCACTCCCTTGCAGTGTTTATCCTCCTCTCTATCCGCTACCCCGTGGTCAGGATGGTGATGTCACTCCTGCTGGAGTCTTATTCTCCTCTCTGCTCTAGCATGGTAGGGATGGTGGTTGTCACTCCTGCTGTTTTATCTCCTCTCTCTGCTCTAGCAGTGGTCGGATGGTGATGTCACTCCATGCTGTGTCTTATCTCCTCTCTGCCTCTTATTGCAGTGGTCGCGGATGGTTGTTGTCACTCCTGCTGTGTCTTATCTCCTCTATCTGCTCTGCAGTGGTCGGGATGGTGATATGTCATCCTGCTGTGTCTTATCTCCTCTCTTCTCTAGCAGTGGTCGGGATGGTGATGTCACTCCCTGCTGTGTCTTATCTCCTCTCTCCTCTAGCAGTGGTCAGGAAGGTGATGTCACTTCCTGCTGTGCCTTATCCCCTCTCTCTGCTCTAGCAGTGGTCGGGATGGTGATGTCACTCCCTGCTGTGTCTTATCTCCTCTCTGCTCTAGCAGTGGTCAGGATGGTGATGTCACTTCCTGCTGTGTCTTATCTCCTTAGCTTCTCAGACTTGGATCTCATCTTTCTACTGAGAAAAACCTTAATCCTTAGAGTTATTGACCTGCGAGCAGCCTTGTGCCATCCTGTCAGGTCTGCAGAGCACATTTATGAGTAATTACAGAATCACACAGCAGCTAACTTGGCAGCATGTAAGCTTCTTTCCATCAATTGATGCTTACATGACAAATTCAAGGAAAACTTTTTTTAAAGCTTTTTCTGGGTTTAGGAGTCCAGTGGGCGGTCTTTTGAGTGATTGACAGCTTTCTCTTTAGTAGGAGTTATAGTAATTTCCTGAACATTTTTTATAGTCAGTAATTTTTAATGCTGGATCTAATTGTGTAAGGAGACGTCGAGCCCGTCCACAAGGCTGCACAGAGCTGGGGGGGCGTGTGTCTGTCCTGTAACCCCAGGGAGCGCGTGCAGCATGCGGACCAGCAGACTCCTATTCCCGTTACCTCTCTTTCCTGCTCCTGTTCTTTCCGGATTTGCTCCAGCCGGTACTGCTCCGCCACCTCTCTCTCCTGAGCTTCCCTCTGTGACAGGGAGAAGGATCTGTTCAGTCACCTTATCTGTGAGCATCCTCAGTATATGACCCATGTCCCCCCCGCGCCCAGGGAGGGCAGCACTCACCTTGGCCCGGTCGGCTTCCAGGGACAGGCGGTAAGCTTCATCCTGCTCTCGCTTTACATTTTCTCTAGCTTCACGCTCATCCTAGAAGCAAAAGACAAAGAAACGTGAGGACTGCGGCCGAGAAAGTCATCATCCGGGGTCGTCTATGGAGATCGTGGTCCCAACCTTTACACCAAAAACACCAGCACCCGCTGCATCACTTTACAGAGCACAGTCCGGGGGTCACAAGTGTTACCCCAAAGAATCGTTTCCAACCAGATAGATGCCCTGACCCATGATCTGGGCGCGGGTGCAGATATTCTCCAATTCTCACGACCGAGTTATCAACTGAGAAAAGTGACGCCTGAAAATTAAGTGCTCTGAACAATAACATTTATTTTTGAAGGTTTTAATTTTTCACACTGCCCCCAACAGATCTTCAGGTGCGGCTCGCAACAACACCTCGCATCGTTACTGTAAAATGCCCGCCTTTCATCTACTAATATTTGCTGCACTGTGCCTTTAAGAAACAAAAATTCTGAAAGGCTCATGGGAAATGAGCTAGGACTCTGCAGCGCCACCTATTGGATGTATTGTTCCTTATGTCACATCTGACTCACTGAGCCTGACAATGTGAATGGGGTTAGAGCCAACCAGATATTCATCTGCAGACAGCTGTTTCGCGGTGTTGCCCATCATCAGTGCAAAGTAAAGTACTGATTGGCCAGGTTAGGGGCTCCAGGAGTAGCTTGAAAAGGGTAATGCTTTTCATTAGGGAGAGGCTCCGTGTGGGTGGGGTGGAGTTTAAACCTTTGGTCTGTAGAAAAAAATTTCATAGAGGTAACATGCTTTTAATTTTTAAGGTCCTAACCAAGGTTTTCCAGGCTGTCTGTGACGTCACCAGGGCCCAGCAGCCCCCCGGTGGGCTTTGGACGGAAAAGTAAATTAACGGTTGCCATGAGGAGCAGTACACAGCAGTAATGCCATGTACTGATCTCCATTGTAAGGGGATGTTCACAAGGCTGATTCTGGGACGGATTTCAGCCTTTATTGCGCACCGTTTCCCGTTTAATATGGCTAAAATCCGTCCCAGTCATTATGGAAAACCACACCCCTTCAAGAACAAAGGAAATTCCCCCTCCCCCCCAACTCATGTAAATCAGTGACATTCCCCCCAAACCCCCTTTTCCCCCCCCACGGCAAAAAATTGGGGGGCGAAATCCGTCCTGAATTACGCGGGAAAATTAAGCCGTGGTGAACACCCCCCCTAACATGATCTGATGATCACTGATACAAGTCTGCTATGGGGAAAAAAAATAAAAAAAAAAAAAATAAAAAAAACACAAACTGCTTTTATCCCTTTTACAAATGCAAATAGGCACAAAAAAGATAAAAAATAAAGTACACATATTTGGTATCGCCACGTGCGACCTAAGTTATAAATCTGTCATGTTATTTAACCTTTACGGTGAACGCCGTAATTAGAAAAAAAAGTCACAGAATTGCGATTTTCATTGATACCACAGCACAAAAAAAATTTGAATAAAAATCGATCAAAAAGCCATACAAAGGGCAAATTTTGGTTTTTTTAAAAAACCAATAAAATTTTCGGGTTTCACCCCCCAAAAAAAAAGCCCTTACAAGTCTGTTTTAAGGGAAAAAAACAAAAAAAAGTTATTGCTTTCGGGAATACAGAAATTTCAAAAAAATTAAAACATAAAAAACTATATAAATTGGGCACCCTGTAATTTTCTCGACTCACGGGACTAAAAAAATTTATCAGGATATGAAAGGGGTTTGAGCATAAAAAAAAACCCACTATAGGATTACAGCTTTTTTCTTCCCCCCTGCCTTCCAAAAAAGCATTAAAAAAGCCTTGCCCCCCCAAAAAAATGGTACCAATAAAAGCATAAAATAATCCTGCAAAAAAAAAAGCCCCTACATCCCCCGTACCCCGAAAAATAAAGTTATGGTTTCCCCAGACTAAAAAAGCGATCCCAAAAAACATGTTTTCCTTTTTGGGAAAAAAAGTGTTTTTTTGAGTATTTTGTTCAAAAAATCCCTAAAAAAAACCCTTTGTAAAAAATTTGACCCAAGGCTTTCCAAGGGCCCCCCATAATGGTGCAAATAAAAACATCTACAATCCCACAAAAAAAAAAGGGCCCATAACCCAAATCTGATGCAGAAAAATAAAAAAGTTCTGGCGCAGGCTATGTTTAGAAAAAATTGATTTTTTATAAACGCATTTCTATTGTTTTAAAATTTAATTTTACATTAAAAACTAAAAAAATTTATATAATTGGTAATTTTTACCGCCCGCAGAGGAAAGTTCTCCTGTAAACTTATCCCGCACAGGGGAAACGCTGTAAAAATAACCCCAAAAAAACAATGGCGGACCCTGTGCCCTTTCCCCCGATTTTCATGCCCCAATCCCTAAAATAAAAAAACGGAAACCTGTGCCCCCAAAAAATGCCCCAAATACACCCCTAATAAAGATCATGAGGGGCTTTTTTTACCCCCAAAAATGGGGCGACTTTTGGAAGTTTTTTACCTGTTCGGGACTTTTGGGGGGTTTTTTAAATATGAAATGGCACCCCCCAAAATCTGCCTTCCAAAAGCCAAATAGAGCCCCTCCCTTGTAACCCCGGCTTTCAACCCCCAAAAGCAGTTTATACCCAAATGTAGGGTATTGCCTTACTCGGGAAGAAAAATTTCGAACAAAAAATTTTGGGGGCTTTTTTTTCCAAGTTCCTTGTAAAAAATGAAAAAATTTTTAGCTAAAATTTCAAAATTTTTCTTTTTTACAGTCCCCCACGCTTTAAAAAAAAATTTGTGAAACACCGGGAGGGTAAATTTTAAATCCATACTTTCCCCCTTTAAATGGAGTAGTTTTTTAAAATGGGGTCTTTTAAAGGGGGGTTTTTTATTTTTTAGCCCCCTTTGGGCGTCTGCAAACCTGGAAAGGCGCCTAAAGAAAATCCTAATGAGAATGGGGCCCCCAGAGTCCGGTCGGTGCTCCTCCTCATATTCTGAGGCTTGGGATGGGGGGAAAATTTATGTTTTAGTTCGATTTTTCCCCGATCACAAACTACCGTTTTTCCCAAAGAATAATAGATTAAAAAAAAAATCGCAAAGAAAAAAATTTTAAAAATTTTAAATTTCACCTCCCCCTTTTCTTTAATTTCTGTGAAACACCTTTTTAGGGTTTAAAAAATTCCTAAATGCTGTTTTGAATACTTTAAGGGGGTGCCCCGTTTTTTAGATTGAACATTTATGGGGGGTATCTAATACGGCCCCCAAAACCCCCAAAAAAACTATTTTTTTGGGAAAAAATTTTTTGAAAAAGTGTTTAAAAATTACTACTAAATTTCTAAACCCCGTAATGTTGTAAAAAAAAAAAACAAAAAAATTTAAAAAAAAAGTGCCAACCTACAGTGGGGGGTAGGGTAGATTTCTATAAAACTATTTTGAGTTGGAATAACTAAATTTTTCTTTAAAAAGATCTTTTAACCCTTGGGAAAAAACAAATTTTCCAAATTTTTACGATATTTTGGGTACTTTTTCAAAATAAACCCAAAAATTGTATCTTACTAAAAATAAAACCCCAATTTTTGTCACTAGAAAAACTCTGAATAAAATGATAGGTAAAATTATCAACAAAATTTACACGTCAGATTTCAGAAATTGGGGGGGCCCTTTAGGGAGGCAAAAAAGGCTGCGGCGGGGGACGGGGGGGGTTAAATAATTTGTTTGCATTTTATACAAAGAAATAAGGGATTTTTTCACCAAATTTACCAGAATTTTGGCCCCTTACGAACTGTTTTGTTTTTTTTATAAGAACCCCTGCCCCTCACTTTATTACCTCCCCCTTTAATTTTTGGACTTGTTTAGACCGGTTACCTAAAAAAAGAAACACCTGTGCCCCAAATCAATACACTCCAACCTCTCCCCACCCTGGGGCCCAAGGGCCAAAGACGTCTAAGGACACCGGGACAGGATTTTTAGCCCGCACCAGGCGGGATGGGCCAAGGGCAAAAAGGGGGGCCCAAATCCCTGGGGAAGGAAAAACTGTTGCCCAATTAGTAGAAAAAGGTGAAAGAAACCCATGAAACTTTTCCAAAACTTCCTCCCCTCGGGATCCAAGGGAAATGGGTTAAGATGATTCAGAGAAAGGTAAAAAAAATCAGCCCCGAAAATACAGGGGGACCCCGAAGAATAGAGCTGGGCCACATCCCCAAAAGAAATTAAACCGGGTTGTTTAACCCCATGGGGAACCGCATGGGGGGTAAAATTTCCCGCTTTTCCTTTCAAGGTCCACCCACACCCGCCCCAGGCCCCGGCCCCGTCTGAAAATTTTCCCAATGACCCTTTTGGATGAAACCCCAAAAGGAAAAATGGGAGAAGGGCTATGGTTGTTAAAGGAGACTAAAACAAGGGCTTTCCCTTGGGGTTCGCTTTCCCCTCGCGGGGTTTGGAGGAAGAAGAATGATGAGCACAACCCCAGGTTTTCTGCAAAGGGTACATGGCGACTGCACTGTATTGAAGGGGGGATAGATCGGGCCAGGTATCGCCAGATTTTGGCCAATAACCTCCTTTCCCCCCCTTTAAGGATTGAAATGGGTCGGGGTTGTTTTTTTCCAGCAGGACAATGATCAAAACCCAGCCAGGCAACTGAGAAGGGCTCTGTGAGAAAATTCAAAGGGGCCGGGGGGTGGCCGGCGGGGCTCCGCTTGAAACCCCAAAGGAAAATCTTTGGAGCGGCTGAAACTTAAGCGCCCCCAACGCCCCAAAAAATCTGAAGTTTTTTTTTATGGGAGGAGGGGGCCCAAAAAAAAATTCCCTGTGGATTGGTGTGAAAAGGGGAAAGAAATCAGAAACGTTTTCCCGAACATCTGTAAATGCGAAAGGTTTTTGGACCAAATATTTAAGTTAACCCTATGTTTTTTATTAACAAAATGTAATTTTAGTTAAAAATCCCACAATGGGATTTTTAGATTTTTTTTAGAATTTGTCCTCACAGTTGAAGTGAAATGCGATAAAAATTACAGCCTCTCCATTCCTGTAGGTGGGGGAAAACCTGCAAAAACGCCGAGTTTAAATACTTATTACCCCCCCCGTACAAAAACCGACCAGGGGGATAAATCTCCCTGCCCAAAGGTGCCTCCCCAATTTAAAAAAAGTTTTACTCCTTTTAAAGGCCCCCATAACAGCTATAAAAAAATTTTAAAAAAAAACAAAACAAATTTTTCAAAAAAAACAATCAGGTTTAACAAGGGTACATTTTCTTTGTGGTTCCGCGCCTTCCCCTTTGGTGGCGCCGTTTGGTATCAGAGCACAATTAGGTCTTCTTCTCCGGGTCACATCAAGTCGGTTCAGTTGCAAACCGCCGCGTCCCCCATGTTGCCCCAGGGTTACTCCTTGCGGGAGTTGCGAACAAAGGTCCTGCTGTTTTTTTCCCATTTAATTAAAGGTGGGATCTGTGTCTCCCCTGCACGGCGGCGGAACTGCTCCACGAGTCTCACCGCGGGGCCCGGCTCCCCAAAAAACCCCCCAGAATTAATTGAGAGGGGAAGCCGTGAGGTGGGCCCGGGGGGATCTGCGCCTAACTTCTCGGAAGGGTTGCAGTTTTGTTCAACAGTTCAAGATCTTGTTTAAAAGGACTGTGAATTTATCCGGGGAAAAACCACGAGCCCCGCCGGGGGCCTGCTACAAAAGGGGAACGCACGTCGCAAGCCCCCAAAATAATGGCGTTAGCAGCCGCGCTCAAGAAAAACACAAAGGGGACATCGCACCTTCTTACACATTGTCCAAGTAACCGAGCACCAAAAACTGTATTTACTTAAAATAGTCACAGAAATGGGGAAGTGATAGAAAAGATCATTATCCAGAATAAGGAAAAAAATCCAAGAAAGTGCACGTAACAATAATAATGAGGTTTACGTGCACCGATCCGAGGAGCAGCCACAGCACTGAAACCACCGATGTGTGGGGTGAAGACTGCAGCCCGTCTGACCCCGCACAAGACTGGAGCACAAAATGCTGGAAAAGTTACTACTGGCGATGACAGACCAGGTGTGTGTGGGACCCGGAGCCGCACATTAGTCAAAGGGACCGTGCTGACCCCTGTCCATCACCAAAAGGGCTTCAATGGGAAAATGAGGATCAGAACTAGAGCAATGGAAGGCGGCCTGGTCAGACAAATCAACGGTTTCCATCATGTGGAAGGACGTCACTTACCTGGAGAAGAGATGGCGCCAGGATGCATTATGGGAAGAAAACAAGATGGCGGAAGTGATGAGCAATGTTCTGCTGGGGGGTCCTGGCATCAAGTGGACGGCGGGTGCCAACTTCCGGAGAAGAGATGCGCCAGGGTCTTATGGGAAGAAAACAAAATGGCGGGGGTGATGGAAATGTTCTGTGGGGGGGGCCTGGCATCATGTGGGCGCGGGTGCGTCACTTACCTGGGGGAAAGATGCGGGCCCGGATGCATTAGGGGAAAAAAAACAAGATGGCGGAGGTTGATGAGCAATGTTCTGTTGGGGGGTCTGGCATCATGTAGCACAGGTGCGTATTACCTGGGAGAAAATGGCGCCGGATGCATTAAATGGGAAGAAGACAAAATGGTGGGGGTTAGGTGATGGGCAATGGTCTACTGGGGGGTCCTGGCATCATGTGGACAGCCAGGTGCATCACTTGCCTGGAGAAGAGATGGCGCCAGGATGCATTATGGGAAGAAAACAAGATGGCGGAAGTGATGAGCAATGTTCTGCTGGGGGGTCCTGGGATCAAGTGGACGGCGGGGTGCGTCACTTACCTGGAGAAAGAGATGGCGCCAGGATGCATTATGGGAAGAAAACAAGATGGTGGAGGTGATGGACAATGTTCTGCTGGGGGGTCCTGGCATCATGTAGACGGCTGGGTGCGTCACTTACCTGGAGGAGAGATGGCGCCAGGATGCATTATGGGAAGAAAACCAGCTGGCGGAGGTGATGGGCAATGTTCTGCTGGCAGGTCCTGGCATCATGTGGATGGCCAGGGGCATAACTTACCCAGAGAAGAGATGGAGCCAGGATGCACTATGGGAAGACAACAAGATGGCGGAGGTGATGGACAATGTTTTGTTGGAGGGTCCTGGCATCATGTGGACAGCCGGGTACATCACTTACCTGGGGAAGAAATGGCGCCAGGATGCATTATGGGAAGAAGACAAAATGGTGGAGGTAGTGTGATGGGCAATGGTCTACTGGGGGGTCCTGGCATCATGTGGACAGGCGGGTGCGTCACTTACCTGGGGAAGAGATGGCACCAGGATGCATTATGGGAAGAAGACAAAATGGTGGAGGTAGTGTGATGGGCAATGGTCTACTGGGGGGTCCTGGCATCATGTGGACAGGCGGGTGCGTCACTTACCTGGAGAAGAGATGGCACCAGGATGCATTATGGGAAGAAGGCGGCAGAGGTAGTGAGAGGGGCAGTGTTCTGCATCCCTTACCAGAGGAAGAGATGGTGCCAGGATGCAGAAGACAAGATGGCGGTGGTGTTGGGCAATTTTCTGCTATGAGGGTCCTGGGTGGGGGGGTGCATCATGTGGATGATACTGTTCCAGGTACCACCACCTAACATCGTACAGGACAAGTCCACCGATTCAAGGCAGCGGGATCCCTTGACCGCAGCGGCCTCTTCTCAGGTCATAAGGGGTCCAGGAGTGCAGACCCTGGTAGGTCACAGCCAAAATAACAGAGACCTACACATTACACAGGTGGTCGTAATGTTCTGGATGATCGTAGGTGAAGATTCTAATAAGTTAGTTTTTCTCGTTTATTACAGCGTATCCCGATCTCTGCAACAAACTCTCCGTTGTCTGATAACTTATCGACATCTTCCGTCAATGACAAGTGGTCGGCCATGGGGGTAAATGTGAAGGGTCATCGGGGAGAAGCCCCAAAGACACTTCCCAAGCTGCACGTATCGCACAGGACACTGCCCGATCCACAGGCCACCGGACGCTTGCTCAAAATCCATAGTTTTCGCCTCGACAGACACTTTGAATGCTGCTAACCTCGAAAAATGCTGCAATATCCAAAAATAATCATTGTACTGGCTAAAGACTTCCTGAGGAACCTTCAGTAAAGCCCGGGGACTCTACTCATGACTCGCTCCGGCTCCCCCTCCATGCACGACGTGCTCCGGTGGTGCTCACAGCTGGGTGGTGCTCACTGTGGGTGCTGGGACAGCTGGGTGGTGCTCACTGTGGGTGCTGGGACAGCTGGGTGGTGATCACTGTGGGCGCTGGGACAGCTGGGTGGTGATCACTGTGGGTGCTGGGACAGTAGGGTGGTGATCACTGTGGGTGCTGGGACAGTTGGGTGGTGATCACTGTGGGTGCTGGGAAGTTGGGTGGTGAACACTGTGGCGGGGCTCGGGGCAGCTGGGTGGTTTTTCCTGTGGGTGTGGGGGAAATTGGGTGGTGATCCTGTGGGTGCTTTGGGGCGCTGGGTGGTGCTTCCCCGTTTGGGGGCTGGGGCGGGGTGGGGGCTCACTGTGGGTGCTGGGACAGGGTGGGTTTGGTTTCTCTTGTGGGTTTCTGGGGGCAAACTGGGTGGGGCTCATGTTTTGGGGGTTTGGGGCAGTTGGGGGGGTGATCACTGTGGGTGGTGGGGGCAGCGGGGGGGTGATCCCCTGTGGGGGGGTGGGACAGTTTGGGGGGTGATCACTGTGGGTTTCTGGGAAAGCTAGGGGGGTGATCACTGTGGGTGCTGGGACAGCTAGGTGGGGTTTACGTGGGTGCTGGGGCAGTTGGGGGGTGTTTTCCCGTTTGGGGGCTGGGACAGGCCCGGGTGGTGATCATGGGGGGATGGGACCCGCTGGGTTTGGGGATCACTGGGGGGCGCTGGGACATTTTGGGGGGTGGCCACTTGGGTGCTGGGGGCAAAATGGGTTTGGGGCTCACTGGGGGTGGTGGGACAGCTGGGTGGTGCTCACTGTGGGTGTGGGAAGCTGGGTGGTGCTCCCCTGTGGGTGCTGGGGACAGCTGGGTGGGGGTCACTGTGGGGGTGGGGAAAACGGGTGGTTGGGTCATGTGGGTGCTGGGGAAAAGCTGCGGTGGTGCTACTGTGGGGGGGGGGACAGCTGGGTGGTTGGGTCCCCTGTGGGTGCTGGGACGCGGGTGGTGCTCACTGTGGGTGCTGGGACTGTTGGGTGGTGCTCATGGGGTGCTGGGCAGTTTTTTTGGTTTCTCACTGTGGGTGCTGGGACAGTGGGTGGTGATCACTGTGGGCGCTGAGACAGTTTGGGGGGTGCTCACTGTGGGCGCTGGGGGCGTTTGGGGGGTGCTCCCCTGTGGGTTTCTGGGACAGCTGGGTTTTGCTCACTGGGGGGCGCTGGGAAAAAGTTGGGTGGGTGATCAATGTGGGTGCTGGGGAAAATTGGGTGGGCTTTACTGTGGGCGTGGGGCAGGGTTTGGGGGGTGCTCACTGTGGGTGTGGGGCGTTTGGGGGGGGTGATTTACCCGTGGGGTGGGACCCCGTTGGGTGGGCCACCCGTGGGTGGGTGGGGCAGGGTTGGGGGGTGATCACTGTGGATGTGGGACGTGGGGGGGTGATCATGTGGGCGCTGGGAACCCGTTGGGTTTGGGGCCTTTACTTTGGGGGCTGGGACAGCTGGGTGGTGATCACTGTGGGGTGCGGGGGCCCGTTTGGGGGGTGATCATGTGGGGGGGCTTGGGCAGTTGGGGGGTGCTAATGTGGGCGTGGGACAGTGGGTGGGGTCATGTGGGGTTTCTGGGGCGCTGGGTGGTGCTCATGTGGGGGCTGGGGCGTAGGTGGTTTCTCACTGTTGGGTGTGGGACGGCGGTGGTGATCATGTGGGGGCTGGGGACGCTGGGGGTGCTCATGTGGGTTTATGGGACCCGTTGGGTGGTGATTTACGTGGGTTTTGGGGACAGCTGGGGGGTGTCACCCGTGGGTGCTGGGACAGTGGGTGGTGCTTTAATTGGGGGGTGTGGGGGCAGCTGGGTGGTGCTCACTGTGGGCGCTGGGGCAGTTTGGGTTTGGTTTCTCTTGGGGTGTGGGACAGTTGGGGGTTTATCCCGTGGGTGTGGGGGCGGTGGGTGGTGGGTCAAAGTGGGTGTGGGCGCTGGGTGGTGCTAACTTTTGGGTGGGGACAGCTGGGTGGTGTCACTGTGGGGGCTTTGGGGCGCTGGGTGGTGTCACTGTGGGGCTGAGACAGTTGGGTGGTGCTCACTGTGGGGCTGGGACAGCTGGGGGGTGCTCACTGGGGGGGCGCTGGGGCAGCTGGGGGGGGTTTATCCCCCCCTGTGGGGGGCTGGGCTGTTGGGGGGTTTATTTACTGTGGGTGCTGGGGCGCTGGGGGGGTGATCACTGTGGGGGGTGGGGCAGTTGGGGGGGTGCTCCTGTGGGTTTCGGGGGCAGATGGGGTGGTGCCAATGTGGGGGCTGGGGACAGTGGGTGGGGGATCACTGTGGGTTGCTGGGACAGCCCGGGTGGTGATCACTGTGGGGGGGCTGGGACAGCTGGGTGGTTTCTCAATGTGGGTGCTGGGCCCGCTGGGGGGGTGATCCCGTGGGTGCTGGGACAGCTGGGGGGTGATCATGTGGGTGCTGGGGACAGTTGCGGTTTGGTTTATCACTGTGGGGTGGTGGGACAGCTGGGTGGTGCTCACTGTGGGTGTGGGGGCAGTTGGGTGGTGATCCTGTGGGTTTTCGGGGGGGCTGGGTGGTGTTTACTGTGGGTGCTGGGAAGAGGGTGGTGATATGTGGGTGCTGGGGGCAGTGGGTTTTGTCATGTGGGTGCTGGGACAGCTGGGTGGTGATCACTGTGGGTGCTGGGGGCTGCCCGGGTTTTGCTTTAAATGTGGGTGTGGGACAGCTGGGTGGTGATCAGTGTGGGGGGGCTTTGGGGCAGCTGGGTGGTGTTCCCCGGGGGGCGGGTGGGGCAGTGGGTGGTGCTCACTGTGGGTGCTGGGGGCCCGTGGGTGGGGGGCTCACTGTGGGTGTGGGGGCGTGGGTGGTGATCATGTGGGTGGGTGAGGGCCCGTTGGGTGGTGCTCACTGTGGGGGCTGGGGGCAGTGGGTTTTGCTCACTGTGGGTGCTGGGACGCTGGGTTTGGGGCTCACTGTGGGCCCGGGGGGGGGCAGCTGGGTGGTGCTCAATTGGGGGGGGGGGGGTGGGGTGTGGGTTTTGGGGCTCACTTTTGGGGGGCTGGGGAAACTGGGGTGGTGCTCATGGGGGTGCTGGGAACCCGGGTGGTGCTCAAAAATTTTTTTTTTGGGGGTGGGACAGGTGGGTGGGGATCAATGTGGGCGGGGGACAGTTGGGGGTTGGGTCACTGTGGGCGGGTTTGGGACAGTTGGGTGGTGACCACCCGTGGGTGCTGGGGGCAAATGGGGGGGGGGGGATCACTTTTGGGCGCTTGGGGCAGCGGGTGGTGCTCACTGTGGGTGCTGGGACAGTGGGTGGTGGGTCACTGTGGGTGTGGGGGCAAGGGTGGGGGGGTGCTCACTGTGGGTGCTGAGGGCGTTGGGTGGGTTTCTCAATGTGGGGGGCTGGGGGCAGCCCGGGTGGGGGGTCCTGTGGGCGCTTTTAGACAGTTGGGTGGTGCCCTGTGGGGCCTTTAGACAGTTGGGTGGTGCTCCCTGTGGGTTTCTGGGACAGTGGGTGGGGATTCCCTGTGGGTGTGGGACAGTTTGGGGGGTGATCCGGGGGGCGCTGGGACAGCTGGGTGGTGCTCACTGTGGGGCTGGGACCCGTTGGGGGGGTGATCACTTTTGGGTGCTGGGACAAACTGGGGGGGTGTCACTGTGGGGTGCTGGGACAGTGGGTGGTGTCACTGTGGGCGTGGGACGGATGGGTGGTGCTTTACTGTGGGGGGCTGGGACAGTTGGTGGTTTAACACTGTGGGGTGCTGGGTCAAGGGTGGGTGGTGCTCACTGTGGGTGCTGGGACGCTGGGTGGTGATCACTGGGGTGTGGGACACTGGGTGGTTTTCACTGGGGGGCGCTGGGACAGTTTGGGGGGTGCTCAATGTGGGCGCTGGGGGCGTTGGGGGGGTTTATCCTGTGGGGCTGGGGGCGTGGGGGTGGTGATCATGTGGGCGCTGGGGCAGTTGGGTGGTGGGTCACTGTGGGGCTGGGAAAAGTTGGGGTGGTGCTCCAATTTTGGGGGCGGGGACAAATTTGGGGGGTGCTCCCCTGTGGGGTGGGGCAGTTTGGGGGGGTGCTCAATGTGGGCGCTGGGGAAACTAGGTGGGGGGATTTACTGGGGGGTGTGGGGAAAAGCTGGGGTGGGGAACACTGTGGGTGTGGGACGTGGGGGGTGATCACTTTTGGGCCTGGGACAGCTGGGGTGGGGGATAAATGTGGGCGCTGGGACACTTGGGTGGGGGCTCACTGTGGGGTGGGAACCCGTTGGGTGGGTTTATCACTGTGGGTTTCTGGGACAGCTGGGTGGTGATCACTGTGGGTGCTGGGGCAGCTGGGTGGGGCTCACTGTGGGCGCTGGGACAGCTGGGTGGTGATCAATGTGGGTGTGGGGGCAGCTGGGTGGTGATCCCCTGTGGGCGCTGGGGCAGTTGGGTGGGGGCCCCACTTGGGGGCTGGGACAGTTTGGGGGGGTGCTCACTGTGGGCGTTGGGGAAATTTTGGGGGGTGCTCACTTGTGGGCCTGGACAGTTGGGGGTGCTCACTGTGGGTGCTGGGGGGCAGCCCGGGTGGTGGCATGGGGTTTCTGGGCAGCTGGGTGGTTTATCCCCGTGGGTGCTGGGACAGCTGGGTGGTGATCACTGTGGGGGCTGGGCAGCTGGGGGGGATCACTGTGGGCGGTGGGAAATTTTGGGGGGTGCTCACTTTTGGGCCCCTGGGAAAGGGGGGTGGTGCTCAATGTGGGCGCCTTTTGGGGCAGTTGGGTGGTGGGTCACTGGGGGGCGTTTGGGCCGTTGGGTGGGGGGGTCACTTTTGGGCGTGGGACAGGGTTGGGGGGGTGCTCCTGTGGGCGTGGGACGTTGGGGGGGGTGCTCCCCTGTGGGCCTTTAGACAGTTGGGTGGTGCTCACTGTGGGTTTTGGGAAAGCTGGGTGGGTGCTCACTGTGGGTTTCTGGGACTGGGTGGGTTTGGGATCACTGTGGGTTTCTGGGACGTGGGTGGTGGGTCCCCTGTGGGTTGGGACCCGTGGGTGGTGATCCTGTGGGCCCCCGGGGGACAGTTGGGTGGTGCCACTGTGGGTGCTGGGACAGTGGGGGGGTGATCACTGTGGGGTGTGGGACAGTGGGTGGTGATCATGTGGGGCTGGGACAGCTTTGGGGGGTGATCAATGTGGGCGCTGGGGGCAGTTGGGGTGGTTTCCACTGTGGGCGTGGGGCAGCTGGGTGGTGGGTCCTGTGGGTGTGGGACGCTGGGTGGTCTCCCGTGGGCGCTGGGGGCGGGTGGGTGGTGCTCATTGGGGCTGGGGACAGCTGGGGTTTGGGGATCAAAGTGGGTTTCTGGGGGAAAATTGGGTGGTGATCAGGGGTGGGTGCTGGGGGCAGTTGGGTGGGGGATCACTGTGGGCGTGGGAAAAGCGGGTGGTTTTCCCCCCTTTGGGTGCTGGGACAAACTGGGTGGTGTTTACTGTGGGCGCTTTGGGGCAGTTGGGTGTTTATTACTGTGGGTGCTGAGACCCGTTGGGTGGTGCTCAATTTTGGGGGGGTGAGACAGTTGGGTGGTGTTTTCCCGTGGGCGGGGCAGTTGGGTGGTGATCACTTTGGGTGCTGGGACGGTTTGGGGGGTGAATTTATTGGGCGCTGGGGGGAAAATTGGGTGTGATCACTGTGGGTGCTGAGACAGTTGGGTGGTGCTCACTGTGGGCGCTGAGACAGTTGGGTGGTGATCACTGTGGGCGCTGGGACAGATGGGTGGTGATCACTGTGGGTGCTGGGACAGCTGGGTGGTGCTCACTGTGGGTGCTGGGACAGGTGGGTGGTGCTCACTGTGGGGGCTGGGACAGTTGGGTGGTGCTCACTGTGGGTGCTGGGACAGCTGGGTGGTGATCACTGTGGGCGCTGGGACAGTTGGGTGGTGCTCACTGTGGGCGCTGGGACAGCTGGGTGGTGCTCACTGTGGGTGCTGGGACAGCTGGGTGGTGATCACTGTGGGTGCTGGGACAGCTGGGTGGTGATCACTGTGGGTGCTGGGACAGCTGGGTGGTGATCACTGTGGGCGCTGGGACAGCTGGGTGGTGATCACTGTGGGTGCTGGGACAGTTGGGTGGTGATCACTGTGGGTGCTGGGACAGCTGGGTGGTGATCACTGTGGGTGCTGGGACAGTTGGGTGGTGCTCACTGTGGGTGCTGGGACAGCTGGGTGGTGATCACTGTGGGCGCTGAGACAGTTGGGTGGTGCTCACTGTGGGCGCTGGGACAGCTGGGTGGTGCTCACTGTGGGTGCTGGGACAGATGGGTGGTGCTCACTGTGGGTGCTGGGACAGTTGGGTGGTGATCACTGTGGGCGCTGGGACAGTTGGGTGGTGCTCACTGTGGGTGCTGGGAAAGCTGGGTGGTGCTCACTGTGGGGGCTGGGACAGCTTGGTGGTGCTCACTGTGGGTGCTGGGACAGTTGGGTGGTGCTCACTGTGGGCGCTGGGACAGTTGGGTGGTGCTCACTGTGGGTGCTGGGACAGATGGGTGGTGCTCACTGTGGGCGCTGGGACAGCTGGGTGGTGCTCACTGTGGGCGCTGGGACACTTCTATCTGCAGATCTTGCAGCGTTTAGTCCTCCAGAGCTCACACTCCAGCTCCAGAGGAGACGCTGAAATTCCCATAAATGGCTGCGGATTTTGGCGCCGGCGGCTTTTACCTGTTATTGGAAAGGTCAATGATGTCTCGGTTATTTTTGCGCTGCTCCCACCTAAAGCAATAAACCCTGGAGCGGGCGGCTGTGGGGGAGGAGGATGTGTATACAAGTAATGCACAGTAAATCATCCCTCGGCGGAGCTGCCCGCAGCTGATCCCCGTCACTCACAAGTGGCAGAATACTAGTAATCAAAGTAATATGTGCGCCCGTGCGCGGCTCTGATCCGCGGATCACCCGGCGCTTTGCACTGTAATGAATACATCTCCTCAGTTATTACGGCTGCACAGTGTGTTTACCTCGCCTGCAGGAAGGGCTTTGCAGGTTCCTGGGGATTTGAGGCGGTGACCTTCTGCCTGTTAAGATGTTATGGGAACCTCACCCACCTGTCTGGCATTTAGTGCAAAATGCAATAACTACTTTCTGCTTACAGTAAAGGAAAGACGAGGAAGAAATCGATGCAAAGCCGCTTCATTGTGAGCGGTTAACGGTTTTATAGCAGGTAGATTAAGGACACGCATCTTAAAGGGGTTTGTTTCTATGAGGCTGTTTGCCAGAGTGTGCTATGCACAGCCAGCTTCAGGCTCACACTTTCTGTTCAGGCTGTGGGCGGTTCTGCAGCTTCAGACTCCTACTTGCTGTTCAGGCTGTGGGCAGTTCTACAGCTTCAGGCTCTCACTTGCAGTTTAGGCTGTGGGCGGTTCTACAGCTTCAGACTTACACTTTCTGTTCAAGCTGTGGGCGGTTCTACAGCTTCAGGCTCTCGCTTGCTGTTCAGGCTGTGGGCGGTTCTACAGCTTCAGGCTCTCGCTTGCTGTTCAGGCTGTGGGCGGTTCTACAGCTTCAGGCTCTCGCTTGCTGTTCAGGCTGTGGGCGGTTCTACAGCTTCAGGCTCCCACTTGCTGTTCAGGCTGTGGGCGGTTCTACAGCTTCAGGCTCTCGCGTGCTGTTCAGGCTGTGGGCGGTTCTACAGCTTCAGGCTGTGGGTGGTTCTATACAGTCAGGCTCCCACTTCCTGTTCAGGCTGTGGGTGGTTCTACAGATTCAGGCTTCCACTACCTGTTAAGGCTGTGGGCGGTTCTAATGCTTTTGGCTCCTACTTCCTGTCCAGGCTGTGGGCGGTTCTACAGTTTCAGGCTCCCACTTCCTGTTCAGGCTGTGGGTGGTTCTACACCTTCTGGCTCCCACTTCCTGTTCAGGCTGTGGACAGTTCTAAAGCTTCTGGTTCCCAGTTCCTGTTCAGACTGCAGGTGATTCTACAGCTTCTGGCTTCCACTTCCTGCTCAGGCTGTGGGTGGTTCTACAGCTTATGGCTTCCAGTTCTTGTTCAGGCTGCCACTTCTTGTTCAGGCTGTGAGTGGTTCTGCAGCTTCAGCTTCCATTTCCTGTCCATGCTGTGGGCAGTTCTACAGCTTCAGGCTCCTAGTTCCTGTTCAGGCTGTGGGCAGTTCTATAGCAGTGACTGATATTTCAGCTTTGCTATTCCAAGCTGAGCCTGTTAGAAGAATATTGGTAATAGAGGGGTGAGCCACCCTCTTGGTCAATGCCCCCGTACAGATGATCCAAGGTGAGCCACCCTCTTGGTCAATGCCCCAGTACAGATGAACCTAGGTGAGCCACCCTCTTGGTCAATGCCCCAGTACAGATGATCCAAGGTGAGCCACCCTCTTGGTCAATGCCCCCATACAGATGATCCTAGGTGAGCCACCCTCTTGGTCAATGCCCCCATACAGATGATCCTAGGTGAGCCACCCTCTTGGTCAATGCCCCAGTACAGATGTACCTAGGTGAGCCACCCTCTTGGTCAATGCCCCCATACAGATGATCCAAGGTGAGCCACCCTCTTGGTCAATGCCCCCATACAGATGAACCTAGGTGAGCCACCCTCTTGGTCAATGCCCCCATACAGATGATCCTAGGTGAGCCACCCTCTTGGTCAATGCCCCCATACAGATGATCCTAGGTGAGCCACCCTCTTGGTCAATGCCCCCGTACAGATGATCCAAGGTGAGCCACCCTCTTGGTCAATGCCCCAGTACAGATGAACCAAGGTGAGACACCCTCTTGGTCAATGCCCCCGTACAGATGATCCTAGGTGAGCCACCCTCTTGGTCAATGCCCCCATACAGATGATCCAAGGTGAGCCACCCTCTTTGTCAATGCCCCAGTACAGATGAACCTAGGTGAGCCACCCTCTTGGTCAATGCCCCAGTACAGATGATCCTAGGTGAGCCACCCTCTTGGTCAATGCCCCAGTACAGATGAACCTATGTGAGCCACCCTCTTTGTCAATGCCCCATTACATATGATCCTAGGTGAGCCACCCTCTTGGTCAATGCCCCCATACAGATGAACCTAGGTGAGCCACCCTCTTGGTCAATGCCCCCATACAGATGAACCTAGGTGAGCCACCCTCTTGGTCAATCCCCCCATACAGATGATCCAAGGTGAGCCACCCTCTTGGTCAATGCCCCAGTACAGATGATCCAAGGTGAGCCACCCTCTTGGTCAATGCCCCAGTACAGATGATCCAGGTGAGCCACCCTCTTGGTCAATGCCCCAGTACAGATGATCCTAGGTGAGCCACCCTCTTGGTCAATGCCCCCCTACAGATGATCCTAGGTGAGCCACCCCCTTGGTCAATGCCCCACTACAGATGATCCTAGATGAGCCACCCTCTTGGTCAATGCCCCAGTACAGATGAACCTAGGTGAGTCACCCTCTTGGTCAATGCCCCCATACAGATGATCCAAGGTGAGCCACCCTCTTGGTCAAAGCCCCCATACAGATGAACCTAGGTGAGACGCCCTCTTGGTCAATGCCCCCGTACAGATGATCCAGGTGAGCCACCCTCTAGGTCAAAGCCCCATACAGATGATCCTAGGTGAGCCAACCCTCTTGGTCAATGCCCCCTTACAGATGATCCTAGGTGAGCCACCCTCTTGGTCAATGCCCCATACAGATGATCCTAGGTGTGAGCCACGCTCTTGGTCAATGCACCCATACAGATGAACTAGGTGAGCACCTCTTGGTCAATGCCCCATACAGATGAACCTAGTGAGCCCTCTGGTCATGCCACCCATACAGATGATCAAAGTGAGGCACCTTTGGTCAATGCCCCTACAGGATTGAATAGTGAAAGCCACCTCTGTTGTTTTCAAATGCAACCTACAGATGATCCTAGGAGAGACACCCTCTTGGTCAATTGCGCCCCATACGTGATCCTGGTGATGCCCTTTTTTGTGGTCAATGCCTTTCCCTACAGTTGATCCAAGGTGAATGCACCTCTTGGTCAATGCCCCATTAAGAAAATTTATTTTTAGGTGAGAAAAATCTTGGTCAAATGCCCCCATATCAGATGAAACCTAGGTGAGCCTACCCATCTTGGTCAATGCCCCCATAACGATGGATCCTGAGGTTGACCACTTCTTTGGTCAATGCCCCATACAGATTGATACCTTTAAGGTGAGCACCCTCTTGGTCATGAAAAAAAAAAAAGATGAAAACTATGGTGAGAACCCTCTCTGAGTCAATTGCCCACTACAAGATGATCCAAAGGATGAGCCCGCCATTGGTCAAAAGCCGTTAAGATGTACTCAGGTGCAGCCGCCTCTTGGTCAATGCCCGTAAAGATGATTCCAAGTAGCCACTTCTTGGTCCAATGCCCCCATACAGATGATCAAGGTGAGCCACTTATTGGCAATGCCCCATACATGATCCCAAGGGGGCCCCCCTCTTGGTCAAAAGCCCCATAAGAGATCCTGGTGAGCCCCCTCTTGGTCATGCCCCCCTACAGTGATTAGGTGAGCCCCCTCTTGGTAATGCCCAGTTTGATATCTAGTGAGCCACCCTCTTTGGGCAATGCCCCGTAAAGGATGAACCCAGGTGAGTCACCCCCCTTGGCAATGCCCCCCTCAGTGATCAAGGTGAGCCCTTTTTGGTCAAAGCCCCCCCTCGAGATCCAAGGTGAGCACCCTCTTGTCAATGCCCAGTACAGTGAAACCCGGGAGCCACCTCTTGGGCAAGCCCCCCTTAAAGATGACCTGGGAGTCACCTCTTTTGGGCAATGCCCCCCCTACAGATGTCCCGGTGGCCCACCTCTTTGGAAAGCCCCAGTAAGATGAAATAGGGTGGGCACCCCCTTTTGGTCAATGCCCAGTACAGATGAACCCGGGGGGCCACCCCCTTGGGAAATGCCCCGTAAGATGATCCAAGGTGAGCCACCCTCTTGGTCAATGCCCCCATACAGATGATCAAAGGTGAGCCACCCTCTTGGTCAATGCCCCAGTACAGATGATCCTAGGTGAGCCACCCTCTTGATCAATGCCCCCGTACAGATGATCTCACTAACTTGAAGCAGAGGGGCTGTCTGGTTCCTAAAAAAAATTAATAGGAATAAAACTGTAGATGCCGATCCAAAAATAAATGTAAAAAGTTATGGTTGGTGAAAGGTGAGGATTGAAAAAAAATCCAAAAACATTCTAAAAAAGTTTGTTTTCTGCAAATCTTATTGCAAAACCTGAACGCAACCTGAAATAACCGAACCGAGACGTGCGATCAATTACTGCAGCACGCATTATAAAACAGAGTAAACGTGTCACCTGTTTCATGTGTGGTTGTACTGATGAAAACCAGATTTTCATACCTAAAGGGGTTTGTCCGATTCTTAAAAAAATAAGAATGAAACCTTAGACGTCGATAGAAATTAAAAAGATAAATAAAAAAATGATGGTTCTTGGAAGGTGAGGATGAAAAAACTAAAATTTGTGTGTGGTTCAGGGAATGAAAAAGCTCGTTTTCTGCAGATCGTTCTGTAAAACTGTTCAAAAACACAAAATTGAAAATAACCCGAGATGTGTGATCAATCACCGCAAGAGACGCTGTGAAACTGAGTAATTGTATCAGATGTTTTTTGGGTTATTGCACGAATTAAAACCAGGTGTAGATTCCTAAAAAAAATATTAATAGGAATGAAACTGTAGATGTCGATGGTAAAAAAAAAAAAAAAAAAAAAAAAAAAAAAAGAAAAACAAATTATGGCGGGGGATGAAAGAGAATCCAAAAAATATTCTGAAAAAGTTTCTTATCTGCGCGACTTATCGGAAAACACAACTGGAAAATAACCCAACCGAGAATTGCGGTCAAAATGATATTGATTTAAAGCAGTCGTCTCACTCCAGGGATCGCTGCTTTTTATATTAAAGATCTCACAAAAACAAGTCACTTTGCCGTATGTGTCCATTACCAGTGTCCTACCTATTCCTAGATATCCCCTCTTGTATGGGCTGCATCCGCTCCTCAGGTCACTATAGCTACAGACCTGTTCGATCTCTTCTGATAGGCTGTCAGCACTGGTAGCTATAGCTACAGACCAGTGTGATGTCTTCTGATAGGCTGCCAGCACTGGTTGCTATAGCTACAGACCTGTGTAATCTCTCCTGATAGGCTGCCAGGGCTGAGCTACAGACCTGTGTGATGTCTCCTGATAGGCTGCCAGCACTGGTTGCTATAGCTACAGACCTGTTCGATCTCTTCTGATAGGCTGTCAGCACTGGTCGCTATAGCTACAGACCAGTGTGATGTCTCCTGATAGGCTGCAAGCACTGGTTGCTATAGCTACAGACCTGTGTGATGTCTCCTGATAGGCTGCCAGCACTGGCTGCCATAGCTACAGACCTGTGTGATGTCTCCTGATAGGCTGCCAGCACTGGTTGCTATAGCTACAGACCTGTTCAGTCTCTCCTGATAGGCTGCCAGCACTGGTTTCTATAGCTACTGACCTGTTCTGTCTCTCCTGATAGGCTGCCAGCACTGGTCGCTATAGCTACATACCTTTTTGATCTCTCCTGATAGGCTGTCAGCACTGGTCACTATAGCTACAGACCTGTGTAATCTCTCCTGATAGGCTGTCAGCACTGGTCGCTATAGCTACAGACCTGTTCAATCTCTCTTGATAGGCTGCCAGCACTGGTTGCTATAGTTACAGACCAGGTGACCTCAGCAGCTTGTCAGCAGAAGTCAGTAAACACTGAATTAAAAAATGAAGCTGATAAAACAGGACTGAGGTGAGATGATTTCATTTAGTGAGACAACCCCCCTTTAAAATGTCGATAGAAATTAAATAGATAAAAATGGTTATGGCTCTTGGAAGGTGGGGATGAAAAAAAGAATACAAAAACAATTCTGAAAAAGTTTTTTTTCTGACCCTTTTATCGGAAAACACAACTGGAAAAAACCTCTACCGAAACGTGTGATCATTTACTGCAAAATAAGTTATAAAACAAATTGAATTAAAACCAAATTTTGATACCGAAAGGGGATACCCGGTTCTTAAAAAAATTTATAGAAATGAAACTTAAAATGTCGATAGGAATTAAAAAGATAAAGTTAAGGCCCTTGGAAGGTGGGGATGAAAAAAATTCAAATTAAAAAATCATTGCGTTAAGAGGTTGAAAAAGTTTGTTTTCTGAAAATCTTATTGTAAAACTGTTCAAAAACAGAACCTGAAAATAACCGAACCGAGACGTGCGATCAATTACCGCAAGTGCATTATAAAACAGAGTAAATGTTTTATTTGTGGTTGTGGTGATGAAAACGAGATTTTCATACCTAAAGGGGTTGTCCGGTTCTTAAAAAACAAAATTAGTAGAAGTGAAATCTTAGACGTTGATAGAAATTAAGAAATTAGAAAAAAAGAATAGAAAAAAAAATGATGGTGCTCGGGAGGTGAGGAAGAAAAAAATTAAAATCCAAAAATCGTTGTGTGCTTTAGGAAATGAAAAAGTTTGTTTTCTGAAGATCTTAATGTAAAACTGTTCAAAAACACAAAATTGAAAATAGCTGAACTCAGACGAGTGATCATTTACTGCAAGAGACGCTGTAAATCTATCTATTTTTGCGTTTTTGCACTAATTAAAACCAGATTTTGATACCGAGAGGAGAAGCCTGGCTCTTCAAGAAATGATGAAACTTAAAATGTCGATAGGAATTAAAAAGACAAAAAAAAAAAGCAATGGCCCCCGGAAGGCGGGGATGAAAAAAATTCAAATTCAAAAATCGTTGCGTCGTTAAGAGGTTTGTTTTCTGAAAATCTTATTGTAAAACTGTTCAAAAACAGTACTTGAAAATAACCGAACCGAGACGCGCGCTCTATCAGCCCCCCAGCCCTTGCATTTGTTTCCCTAAAACAAAGTGAGACCTTTTAAACCCTTTCCCTGGTGAACGCGCTGTGAGAGCGAGTGCGCAGGCGCCGCCGCCAGCTGCTGCATTACGGGAGAGGTTACAGAGATGGGGAGAAGCAGATACAAATGTCAGCCGGGAAATCGCATCCTCCTCTAAGCTGCCGCCTAATGCCAGCAATCTGCGGCGGGTCTGGCTCAGGCTCTCCGTTTATCCAGCAGGATGATCTCCTGCCGCTCCAGCACCGACGCCTTCCTTCCCACCCTCGGAATCAGACGGAGCTGCTCTCTGGCTCTGGATGTTGTTCGGCAGCAGATAAACAAAAGAGGCCACCTATTACTTTAACACAACAAAGATGAACTTTCCGGATAATGAATTTTTAATGTGCTGTTAGTTATCGCCACGAGTCCTGGAATAGAGAGGAGAGCGGCGCGGTCCGTGCAGCCGAACGGAAGGAAATTAAACCCGGTGACTGCGAAATGTGACATGTTCTCGGGCTCTGCCCAAAGTGGCAACGTGCGCCCCGAGCGGGCCGATCCCCCCCACACTCTCTCAGCTTCAGTATTTCCATTTGCTGGAAAAGTAAAAAACCAAAAGGGGGGGTAAAAAAAATTAATTCCCCCTCACGGTCTAAAACTTACAGTGAAGGGGTCACCCTTACTTAAAGGGGCGCTCTCACCACGACGGCTGGATTTATACAAGTAGACTGAGGGTAATAAAGACTACCACCGAGTATTATTTGCATTCCACTTGCTATTCAGAGCATCTTTTCTTAGCGCCCCATGTTGAGCCGACATCTGTGACATTACCAATTGGTGTAACTCGGCAGGAATGCTTGTTTACTGTTACAAAGTCCATTCATACATTTCCAGAAGGAACAGCAGAGAAACCGCACAACAAGTTTTTAAAGGGGGGTGCTTGGGACCATGAGTAAAACCAGGCCCTTTACCCCCACCTCCCCCTTTCACTGGGGGACCCGCATTTTTACAGCTTCAGACTCCCACTTCCTGTTCTGTCTGTGCATGGTCCAAGAGCTTCAGGCTTCCACTTCCTGTTCAGGCTGTGGGTGTGTCTCAGCTTCTTTCAATTCCTGTTCGGTATGAATGGTCCAAGATTTCGGCTTCCACTTTTTTTAGGCGGGGCTGGTTTTTTAAAGCTTCAGACTCCCACTTCCTTTCAGGCTTTGATGTGTTACAACCCCCCGGTTCCATTTCCCTTTTCGGGCTTGGGTTTGGTCTACAGCTTCAGGTTCTCATTTCCCTTTTCACTGGGGGTGTGCTACAGCTTCGGGTTTTCCACCCCTGTTCGGCTGTGTTTTCACTTTCAGGGTTCTCCTTCCCTTTTTCAGGCGTGGATGGTACAAGACTTCAGGCTTCCATTTCCATTTCAGGTTGGGGGTGTGTCTACAGCTTTCAGGTTCTCACTTCCCTGTCCAGGCTGTGTTACGTTAGGTTCTCACTTCCTGTTCGGGTGTGGATGGCCCCAAGGCTTCGGGTTTCCACTTCCCTGTTAGGCGTAGCTGTGTCTAATTCAGGTTCTCACTTCCTGTTTAGGCTGTGAGTTGTTCTCACAGGCCCCAATCTCATACAATTATTTTTTAATGCGTCACCCTTCTAATAATGGGGGTCGCAGCAGGGAACACTTTTAAATTAATTAAATTTATAACCTTTTAAGTAGGGATTGTCCAAAGCAGGTTGTCTCACTACAAAGCTTTCAACATGTAGAGAACGGTAAATGAAGACTTTTTCCAAATACATTCTTTGTTGGGGAAATTTTTATCTGGTTGCGTGCACACAGGTGATCGGGTTTTACCCCCCTTGCTCTCCCCTTCTCTGTCTTATCTGAGAGCAGGGAGTGCTGTCACCACAGGTCGACGCAAAGATTGAGAACAGAGTGCGTTATCTCTAACAAACTAAGGAGAGTGAATACTTGTTGACTTTGAGTTTGAGCCCTTTCTCTATAGATAAATTTGCCAATGTCAGTGCATTTAGAAAAGGTGCGAATAACTGCTATAGAACCGCCTACAGCCTAACCAGAAAGAGACAGGAAGATAAAATTGAAACTGCTTGCGGCTCTATTGAACATCTGGTGAGACAACCCCTTCCAGTCTTGCAAACGTCTTCTTTGTTGGGCCCGTCACCTGCTGCTAGGTGACGGCCCGGGGTAATGTCCATGAACAGAACTGGGCGCCCATTACCCCCTATGTAAAATGTAGAAAAAAGGCGGACTTGTAGTGCCTCCTGTCAGCCCCGGGGTCTTTTTGACTAAAAGCCATCTACTGTAATGCAGCTTGACAGCAGAAAATACAGTTGAGACCGACCCTGCCCTGGTCAAAAGCCCACCCCGAGCTTGTCAGGGTTTTACTGTAATCCCTGCAGATTGCACCCCCGGGCGCGGCTCAGGTGTGAAAAGCCGATACCTGACTGCTGAGGACGCAAGGTCTTGTCAGGTTTGAAAGCGACAACCTCAAGTGTTATTCATGTCTGTAATTCAAGGCTGAACCCGTCCGTCAGCAGAAGCCGCGGCTGCCAGTGGGTGGAGGAGACGCCACTAACCCCGGCTTCCCTGCTATCGAGCAGCAGAGAACGCCAACGACTTCATGTTACTTTGGGTTTTGTTTCTTGGATCCTAATAGGTTAAAAAATAATCTGCAGATTCATTTCCTTATATATCTAGATACAGGTCCGTCCCGGGGACTCAAGAGCCAAACATTGAGGGTAAAAAAAAACTTAAAGGGGGTTTTCAAAGCCAAAAAACATAAATGCTCCCAAAAGTGAGAGCAAAGTATAGAAAGGAGCTGAGCTCTGTGATATTATGGGTTTAAAAATGAAAGGGAGATGAGCTCGTGTAATAAGGGTTTTTGATGGGGAGAGAAGCTGACTCTGTGATATATTAGGGTTTTTTATGATAGAGGGGGAGAAGTGAGTCTGGATTATTGGGGTTTATGATAAGGGGGAAACTGAGCTCTTGTATTAGGGTTTTTGATAGAGGGGAGGAGCTGAGCTCTGTGATAAATTTGGGTTATATGTAGAGGGGAGGACTGGCTCGTGATTAAGGGTTATATGATAGAGGGGGAGGAGCTGAGCTTGTGAATATAGGGTAATATTAAGAGGGGGGAAGCCCGAAATTTTTGTGATATAAGGGTTAATATTGAAGAGGGAGGAAAAAATTGGGGCCCTTTTATATATGGGTTATAGTAGAGGAGGGGGAAGCTGAGTTGTTTATGGGTATATGATGAGGGGGGAACTGAGCTCTGTGATATTAGGGTTTTTGATAGAGAAAGCTGAGCTCTGTGATTTAGGGTTATTTGTAGAGAAGGACCTCTGGATATAAGGGGTTTTATGTAAGGGAGAAGCTGAGCCTGTGATATATTGGGGTTTTATGATAGAGGGTGGAGTGGGTTGTGATATTAGGGTTTTTTGTAGAGGGGAGGGGCTGAGCTCTGGAAATTGGGGGATATGATAAGGACTGACTTTGTGAAAAATAGGGGTTAATGTAGGGGAAAAGGCGACTCTGTGATTTATAGGGTTTTTATGAAGAGGAGAGGGGGTGAGCTCTGTGAAAAAAGGGTTATATGTAGAGGAGAGTAGCTCTGTGATATTTTAGGGTTATATGATAGAGGGGCTGAGCTTGGATATATAGGGGTTTTATGAAAGGAGAGGAGCTCCCGTGTATATAGGGTTTTTTTGATAGAGGGGGAGGGGCTGACTTGTGTATATGGGTTATAGATAGAGGGGAGCTCTTATATATAGGGTTATATAGAAAAAAGGGGAGCTCTGTGTTATAGGGTTATATGAAAGAGGGGAAACTAGCTCTGTGTTTTATTAGGGTTATATGATAAGAGAAAAAGCGACTCTGTGATTTAGGGTTTATGAAAGGAAGGGGGGGTAGCTTTATATATGGGTTATTTGGGAGAGGAGTGAGCTCTGTATATAAGGGTTTTTATGATAGGGGGAAACGAGCTTGTGTAATAGGTTATAGATAGAGAAGCTGACTCTGTGTATATAGGGTTTTATGATGAGGGAGAGAGCAGCTCTGGTATATTGGGTTATATGTAAGGAGAGGAGGAGCCCTTTTGATATTAGGGTTATATGATAGAGGGGAAAGGGGCTGAGCTCTGATATATAGGGGTTTATGAAGAGGGCGAGCTTGTATAAAGGGTTATATGGAAAAGGCTGAGCTCTGTATATTTTAAGTTATATGAGAAAAAGGGAGAAAAAAGCAGCTCTGTGTTTTTTAGGGTTATATAAGAGGAGAAAGCTGAGCTCTGGATTTTTTAGGTTATATGATAGAGGGGGGGATGAGCTCTTGGATATATAGGGTTATATATTTTAAAGGGAGAGGACTGAGCTCTGTGATAATAGGGTTATATGAAGAGGAGCTGGCTCTGTGATATATAAGGGGTTTTGATAGAGAGCTGACCCCTTTTGATATATAGGGTTATATGATAAGGGGGGGAAGAACTGAGTCTGTGATATATTGGGTTATATATTGAGGAGAGGAGCCCAGCTCTGTGATATAAGGGTTATAAAGAGGGAGGAGCTGAGCTCGTGATATATAGGGTTTATGAAGGGGGAAAGGGGCTGAGCTCTGTGATATTAGGGTTAATATAGGGGGGCTGAGCTTGTGATATTAGGGTTATATGAGAGAAAACTGAGCTCTGTGTTATGGTTATATGGAGAGGAAGGGAATTTAGCTCTGTGATATTAGGGTTATATGAAGGGGGGAGCGGCCTGTTATATAGGGTTTATGAGGAGGAGAGGAGCTGGCTTGGAAATAGGATTTTATGATAGAGGAGCTGAGCTTGGGGGATTATATGGGTTTATGTAGAGGAGCTGATCTGTGATATTAGGGTTAATGATAGAGAAGGGGTCTGTGATATATAGGGTTATGATAGGGGCTGAGCTCTGTGATTATAGGTTTTATATGAAAAAGGAAGAGGAGCTACTCTGTGATATATGGGTTATATGATGGAGAAGGAGCTGGCTGTGTGATAAATAAAGGGCTATAGAATGGAGCTGACTCTGTGATAATAGGGTTTTTATGGAGGAGAGGAGTGAGCTTGGATATATGGTTATAGGAAAAAGGGGCTGAGCCGTGATAAATAGGGTTATTGATAGAGGAAAGAACTGAGCTCGTGTGTAAGGGGGTTTTATGACAGGGATCTAAAATATTTAAATTTTGCTTCATGTTGTTTACCTTGTCCTACACTAAGATTCTTCTTTTTATATGGCCTGCTTTCTACCTTTGACTTCTTTATTTTAAGTCGGATGCTGTCTCATACCTATAGCTCGCTTTATTGTATCGTCGGGCCCGCGTCTCATATTAAAAACTTGCTTCAGATCGTGGAATCTGTCTCATATTAGACTTCTTCATTTTATACGTCGGATGCTGTCTTACTTAGACTCCTTCTTGTTACGTCGGGGCCTGGTTCATTCTATAGACTTGCTTTCATTGAACTCGGCCTCTGTCCATACATATAGACTTTCTTAGTATAGCGGCCCGCGTCTATCCTAAGACTTGCTTCTTTTATACGTCGGCCTCTTTCTATACTTAGACCCTTTTAGTTCGTGGACTCTGTCTCTACACTTGCTGCTTCATTTTATATCGGACCTTTCCAACTAAGAATTTCTTCTTGTTACTGGACTGCGTCTCATACACTATTGACTTCCCTTTATGTAACTTTTGGACCCGCTGTTCTATACTATAGACTTGCTTCAATTTTATACGCGGACCTGCTGTTCATCATATAGATGCTTCATTGATTGTGGACCTGCTGTCTATACATTGTTCGCTTCATGTTTTACGTCGGGGCCGCTGTCTCTACACTATAGATTGTTCTTTTTATTTGTGGACCTGCTGCTCTACAAAAGCTGCTTCAGTATCGTGGTTTTCTGTCCAACCCTATAGATTTCCCCCCCTTGTATACGTCGGACCTGCTTCTCATTTCTTAGTTTGCTCATTTTATACCGGACTCTGTCTCATATATATTTCCAATTGTATACGTCGGATGTTTTTCTAACACTAAGTTTTTCATTTTATTCCGGACCTGCTTTTTAACTAATCCCGCTTTATTGTATAGTGGACCCGCTGTCTTAAATTAACTTCCCTTTATTGTATAGTCGGCCCGTGTTCTACTAAGTTTTGCTCATTGTTATTTGGACCTTTTTTTTCTTCCATACTATTTCTCGCTTTTTGTATACGTCGGACCTGCTTCTCATACCTATGCTCCTTCATTTAACGTCGGACCTGCTTTTATACACAAGATTGCTTCTTGTTTTAAAATGGACCTGCTGCCCCAACACTAAGCCGCTTATTGTATAGTGGACCTGCTGTCTCATACACTATAGACTTGCTTCATTGTATACGTCGGACCTGCTGTCTCATACACTATAGACTTGCTTCATTGTATACGTCGGACCTGCTGTCTCATACACTATAGACTTGCTTCATTGTATACGTCGGACCTGCTGTCCATACAAAAGACTTTCTTCATTTTTACTGGACCTGCTGTTCAACTATAACTGCTTATTTTTAATGGACCTGCTGTCCATACACTATAGATTCCCCCATTGTATAGTGGGCCCGTGTCCATACCTATGACTTTCTTTTTGTATACTGGGCCTGCCCCGTCTCATACACTATAGACTTTCTTTATTTTATATCGGACCCGCTTCTCATTAAAAGACTTGTTCATTGAACGTCGGACCTGCTTTTCCACCCATAGACTTGCTTCATTTTTAGTGGACCTGCGGGCTCATCCCCTATAATTGTTCATTGTATACGTGGGCCTGCTGTTAAAAAGTTTGCTTCATTGTATACGTCGGACCTGCTGTCTCATACACTATAGACTTGCTTCATTGTATACGTCGGACCTGCTGTCTCATACTATAGACTCGCTTCATTGTATACGTCGGACCTGCTGTCTCATACACTATAGACTGCTTATTGTTAGTTGGGGGCCCTGCTCAACTATAGCTTGTTCATTTTATACTGGACCTGCTGTCTCATACACTATAGACTTCCCTTTTTGTATAGCGGACCTTTGTTCTTTATAGCTTTTCATTGTATACGTGGACCGCTGTCTCATTCCTATAGATTGCTTCATTGATAGCGGACCTGCTGTCTCTACAAATAGATTGCTTCATTTTATCGCGGGCCGCTTCCATACTAGACTTTCTTCTTTTTTAAATACCTGCTGTCTCATACACAAAACTTGCTTATTTTATCGTGGACCTGCTTCTCATACACTATAGCTTTCTTCACTTTTAGCGGACCTGCTGTCCATTAAGACTTCTTTTTGTATAGTCGGGACCTGCTGTCTATACTATTATTCTTCTTTGTATACGTGGAACTGTGTTCATACACTATAGACTTGCTTCTTTGTATACGTCGGACCTGCTGTCTCATACACTATAGACTTGCTTCATTGTATACGTCGGACCTGCTGTCTCATACTATAGACGGCTTTTTTTGTATAGTCGGACCTGCTGTCTATCTAAGTTGCTTCACTGTATAGCGGACCTGTTCTTATAAGACTTTCTTTTGTATACGTGGACCTGCTTCTCTACACTATTTGTCCTTTATTGTATAGTTGGACCTGCTGTCTATACACTTTGACTTGCTTCTTTTTTACGTGGACTGCTTTCTATAACTAAGCTTGCTTCATTTATAGCGGACCCGTTCTCTACACTTAGATTCCCTTCATTTTTTGCGGACCTGCCCGTCTCATCATGTCCCCGTTCCGACCACCTCATAAATTTTTTATTTTAAATCTTCTTAATATATTTCACAGGAAACAAGCGGAGAACAACAATGCCGCCAAGCCCGCCCATAAAAGGACCCACGTGGTCTCAAACTATTCTTTGAATCGTCTTGTGGTTTTCATGTAACCTTCCAGTAACGGCGGAAAATGTTCCTGTTCTCTATGCAGGGCAGAAAGGGGCGGGATTTTTAATACATTTTGCTTTTCCCCCGGGGCCCGGGGTGCTAAAATAGACCCCTTTGACGGGTTTTCAAAACACAACCCGTTAATGCCCTAAGCCGCAAAAAAGGAAAAAAATTTATTTTTAGGTGGCCCGCCCGAAAAAAATCAATTAGCTGGTCAATTTTGGGAAACCGGCTCCCAGGCG
Source organism: Phyllomedusa bahiana (assembly GCA_025379985.1). NCBI lineage: Eukaryota > Metazoa > Chordata > Amphibia > Anura > Hylidae > Phyllomedusa > Phyllomedusa bahiana. Next base: position 77,928 of record JAODAL010009990.1, read on the forward strand.
GGGGGTTTAGCCACGGGCCCAAACCATAGGCACACTTAAACCCGCTACTGTGATATAGCGGGCCAAAAAACGGGACGGGGTTTCGGGGGGGGTACAAAGGCGTCAGGGGGAAGGGAAAATCTGCAAACCAAATAAAATCCACAAGAAGTCACAAGATCGTCATTTTGGGCGACTTCCTAAAGCCAAAAAAGAACAAAACCATTCACATCTTGGGGTTGTTTCAGTAAGTAAAAACGCCAAAAATTAAGGGAATCAATTCGGGTCGGTTTGATTTGATTTTGGGGTAAATTGCAAAAAAAAAAAAAAAAGTTGGAAAACCCCAATGAAGTGACGAGGTCAGAGGAGAATCGCGCGCTGGGGTGACCTACTGAACACATTGGGTCTGTATCTATCGAGAAATGTCTTGGTTTATGATTCTGCTTGGCCGAGTATGTTATATTATCATACTGGACTGTGCAACTGTATTAGTTGATGTATATAAGTTACATATTTTACAGCGGGGGTGTCAGACTGAAATACACTGTGGGCCAAAATTAAAAACTTAGAAAAAAGTCGCAGGCCAACCTTGATATTTAAAGGGGTTGTCTCACTCCATCGATTCATCTCACCTCAGTCCTGTTTTCTCAGTTTGATTTTTGGATTTACTGGCCTCTACTGGCCTGAAGTGACGAGCTGCTGAGGACACCAGGTATGTAGCTATAGCAACCAGTGCTGGCAGCCTATCAGGAGAGATCACACAGGTCTGTAGCTATAGCAACCAGTGCTGGCAGCCTATCAGGAGAGATCGAACAGGTCTGTAGCTATAGTGACCAGTGCTGGCAGCCTATCAGGAGAGATGGAACAGGTCTGTAGCTATAGTGACCAGTGCTGGCAGCCTATCAGGAGAGATCACACAGGTCTGTAGCTATAGAGACCAGTGCTGGCAGCCTATCAGGAGAGATCACACAGGTCTGTAGCTATAGTGACCAGTGCTGGCTGCCTATCAGGAGAGATCACACAGGTCTGTAGCTATAGCGACCAGTGCTGGCATCCCATCAGGAGAGCTCACATAGGTCTGTAGCTATAGAGACCAGTGCTGGCAGCCTATCAGGAGAGCTCGCACAGGTCTGTAGCTATAGTGACCAGTGCTGGCAGCCTATCAGGAGAGCTCACACAGGTCTGTAGCTATAGTGACCAGTGTTGGCAGCCTATCAGGAGAGCTCACACAGGTCTGTAGCTATAGTGACCAGTGTTGGCAGCCTATCAGGAGAGATCGAACAGGTCAGTAGCTATAGCGACCAGTGTTGGCAGCCTATCAGGAGAGATCGAACAGGTCTTTAGCTATCGCAACCTGAGGAGCTGATGCAGCCCATACAAGAGGGGATATCTATGAATAGGCAGGATAAAAGGATATATATATATATGGATACAAATTGCAAAGTGACTTGCTTTTGCAAGATTTTTCACATAAAAAGCAGCGATCCCTGTAGTGAGACGACCCCTTCAATGCAAAATGTCTACAATTTAAGAAGTTTTTCCTTCTCATTAAATATAACAATGAACCAGACTGTGGTTTATGGACACTGTGTATGTGCTTCATTTAGGAGATGAAAGATGTCCTGCTGCTCGCCCTCTTCTCTGTTGCTGCGGCATGACCCTGTCTTTCCTCAAGGGCTTTTTTCCCCCTCTACCTTATGTCCTGGTCGCTCTTAGGGCCAGAGAAACAGTCTTGTACTTTATTTGTACTGACCGCAGTCAGATAACTCCCTGTGTCCTGTGGTCGTCACACTGCTTCTTATCTGCTGGAGTACCCTGCTGCCTGCAGAGATGCTGGGGCTGAGAAGGAGCTGGAGGGATTCAGTGCCACATGCATGAAAACTGTCTTGACTTAAAACTCTTTGTTGCCCATAGTGACCAATGATGCTGCAGCCAATCCCTGACCTCTGTGGTCACATGATGCTGCGGCCAATCGCTGACCTCTGTGGTCATGATGCTGCAGCCAATCCCTGACCTCTGTGGTCACATGATGCTTGCAGCCAATCCCTGACCCCTGTGGTCACAGATTGCTGCTGCCAATCCCTGACCTCTGTTGGTCACATGATGCTGAAGCCAATCACTGACCTCTGTGGTCACATGATGCTGCAGCCAATCCCTGACCTCTGTGGTCACATGATGATGCTGCCAATCCCTGACCTCTGTGGTCACATGATGCTGCAGCCAATCCCTGACCTCTGTGGTCAATGATGCTGCAGCCAATCCCTGACCTCTGTGGTCACATGAAAGCTGCAGCCAATCCCTGACCTCTGTGGTCACATGATGGGTGAAGCCAATCACTGACCTCTGTGGTCACATGATGCTGCAGCCAATCCCTGACCTCTGTGGTTACATGATGATGCTGCCAATCACTGACCTCTGTGGTCACATGATGATGCAGCCAATCACTGACCTCGTGGCACATGATGCTGCAGCCAATCCCTGACCTCTGTGGTCACATGATGATGCTGCCAATCCCTGACCTCTGTTGTACATGATGCTGCAGCCAATACCCTGCCTCTGTGGGTCACATTATCTGCAGCCAATCCCTGACCTCAATGAGCTGGTCGCATGGAGGCTGAGACAGGCCAATCCCTTGACCTCTTGTGAGTCACATGATGCTGCAGCCAATCACTGACCAATGTGGTCCCATGATGCTGCAGCCAATCCCTGACCTCTGTGGTCACATGATGATGCTGCCAATCACTGACCTCTGTGGTCACATGATGCTGCAGCCAATCCCTGACCTCTGTGGTTACATGATGATGCTGCCAATCACTGACCTCTGTGGTCACATGATGATGCTGCCAATCACTGACCTCTGTGGTCACATGATGCTGCAGCCAATCCCTGACCTCTGTGGTCACATGATGCTGCAGCCAATCCCTGACCTCTGTGGTCACATGATGCTGCAGCCAATCCCTGACCTCTGTGGTCACATGTGCATCAGATCATGACCATGTGGTCCATGAGGCTGCAGCCAATCCCTGACCTCTGTGGTCACATGCTGATGCTGCAATCAGTGACCTCTGAGGTCACATGCTGTACATATGTGTCTATGAACATGAGTCATCAGTGAGGGCGGGGGGGGGGTTAAGGGGAGATAACTTGAAAGTTTGGCGACATGATGGACGCGTGGTGATTGGGGAGGTAATAAGTAGTCCCCTTAGTTTTCTATTTTAGCACAGAGCGAGGGAGGTTTTTAAAAGTCTTGGAAAACCCTTTGAACCCAGAATAAGCAGAAATCTAAATGAATAGATCCCAAGTTTTACTAAATCCCCCCCCCCTCCCCCATAAACTACATATAAGTCCGATCAGCCCTCTTGCTCCATAACCCAAATCAGATTGCAAGTTCCACGGGACAGGTTCCCTTTAAACTTTATATTTTTAACCTACATGGGAATGAATATAGTTTTTTTGTTTTAGCGATGCGCAGTCACTTTTCGACACAACCGGTCATCTCTGGAGGCCGAGCGTACAGAGACTGGCGGGTGAGCCGGGCACCATCACGCGGGCGACAGAAGGTCAGCGAGGTCAGTACAGTAGTAGCAGATTTTGCTGCCAGTTTATTGAAGGGATGAATTCAAAGGAAAAAAATGCCCCAACAACTTGCGCACTTTGCTGGAAAACAGTGAAATTATTTGATTAATAAAACACTGTAACGACTGAAACCTCGTGAGGGTGTGAATGATGCTGTTACCACATACGACATGTTACACATTCCTGACAGCTTTTCCTTAATCTCGTGGACGGCGCCCTGACCGATCCCTGACCCTGTGAACCCGGCCTCGGGGCCTCCAGGTAGACAGATGACCGCGGGCAGCAGCCGTCAATCACGGGCAGGACGGTGCCGGGTGCCGACTCCGGCGCACGACGCATTCCTGCCGATCCCCCCTCAACGTTCACAACACAAAGGGCATAAGATAAACCGTCCCTTCCTCACTCATCTCCGATTACTGTAAAACTGTGTCTCCTGCAAAATTGGCAACTTTCCCAAAGTGTCTGCAGCCAATGAGGGTGCGACAAGCTGCCCCGCGAGAGCGCCCAGGGATTAGGCTTAAAAGGATCTGCTTTCCTAAACCAAGTCCCTGCCTTTGGATAAAAACGTATTAGAAGTAATGAGTTCATAAGAAGACAAATAGTTTATATTAACTCCTCACGGCACAAATCCCGGAGCTCCCGGGCCCCGCGGCGAAATGTGTAATCACCCCCCCCCCCCACCCCCATCTTATTGCCAATGTCGCTGCATACATCACCTTCATGGAGTATACTCTACCACTACTGTATCACACAAGGGGCCGTTCACACAGCGTCATACACTACGTCTGTGGTATCCATCAGAGAACCATGAAAAAAGGTACCGCTATAGATACCCCTATTGAGAGAAGTTATAACATAACCAGCAGAACTGCTTCACAGGGGTTTTCACTCTCCACATTGATCAGGTTTTAACCTGTAGGGGAAGGTAAATGAAGGCCATCACCAAATACATTGCTGTCTTGATTTTGCTTTGGTCAGGAGATAAAGAAAATTTTATCTCCCCTTAGAGCACACAAGTTTCTCTGGTAAACGAACCCCTCTTCTCACCTCTCTATGCTCGGTCTCTCATCTTTCATTGCTCCAAGCTGCTGTCAGTCTGTGCATCCATGGTGAGAAACTCCCTGCAGAGACTTATCTCTAGCTACAGTTTGTTTACTTAACTAAATGAGAAGCTTTCACTCTTTAGAGATCTGTAGCCTTGTGCATTACACTTTATAAATCTTCAGCAGTCATGTCATTGTAACAGGAACAGCAGAGCTGATGTGTCAATCACGGCTATAGACCTGCCCACAGCCTGATCAGGAAGTTTGAACCTGAAGCTGTAGCACCTCATGGGGATAACTGAGACATGGCTGGATGAGACCTATGACTGGTCGGTTGATTTACAGGCTTACAATTTATTTAGAAGAGGTTGTAAACACTGGAAGGGGGGGGGGGTATGTCTTTCTATAAAATCCTGTCTGAAGCCAACACTGCGGGAAGGTATGGAGAAATAAAAGAGAAAAAAGAGGGGGGCGCTCTATGGTGAAGTATGTCCAAATTGGAAAAAGTAAGAATAAAATGGTGCTGCTCACCTGGAGCTGTTGTGCATATAACATTGAGGCACAACGCTCATAGACGCTGGTTGGCTCTCTCCGAGCCTCCGAACGGCAGCCCCCGCTGATCCTTCACTCTGAGACCGATCGCACGGCAACGGGTACGAACAATGTAGAAAATACCGAGGTATAGAAGATGGATCCGGCGCCCTGTTCTAGAACAAATGCTTCCTCTCAGATACGAGGATATATTAACATAAAGTATTTATTCTAATAAAAGATTGTGAAAAGAGCATTTAAACCTTTTCCACATGAACACTAAAATAACGCGTTTCTCGCCGCACACCGGCGACACCGGTAACACTTTGTATCTGATGAAGCGCCGGTGTGCGGTGAGAAACGCGTTATTTTAGTGCTTATGTGGAAAAGGTTTAAATGCTTTTTTCACAATCTTTTATTAGAATAAATACTTTATGTTAATATATCCTCGTATCTGAGAGGAAGCATTTGTTCTAGAACAGGGCGCCGTATCCATCTTCTATACCTCAGTATTTTCTACACTGCGGGAAGGTATAGACATAGGAAATGAGCATGTGGAGTCATTATGGGGAGATATACATGGGGGTAATAACAATAATATAATTCTAATAGGGGTCTGCTATAGGCCCCCAAACATAACAGAACCCATGGAAGATGTACTCCGCAGGCAAACAGATGAGGCGAGTAATCAGAATGAGGTTGTTATTATGGGCGACTTTAACTAGCCAGACATAAATTGGGAAAATGAAACCTGTAGCTCTCATAAAGGATACAGGTTTTTGTCTATAAATAAAGATAATTACCTTTCCCAACTGGTGCAGGAACCGACTAGAGGAAAGGCCCTTCTAGACTTAATATTGACTAATAGACCTGACAGAGTAACAGAGGTTCAGGTTGAGGGGCATCTAGGGAATAATGACCATAATATAATAAATTTCCATTTATCCTTCAATAGAGTTTTTTGTCAAGGAGCCACAAAAACACTGAAATTGAGGAAGGCTAATTCTATTCTGCTTAGGGAGGCCCTAAACCGTATTGACTGGGACAATGTGTTTAAAAATAACATAACAGATAATAAATGGGATCTTTAAAAACAACTTAAGCGCCGACTGTGAGAGGTACATACCATATGGGAAGAAAATAATTAGAAACAAGAAAAACCCAATGTGGATCAACAGGGATGTAAAGGAGGCAACAAAAAAAGCATTTCAGCACTAAAACAGGAGGGCAGTGAGAGGAACAAAATATGTAAAATAATGATAAAGGCAGCAAGACATATTGCCATAGAAAGTAACACTAACCCCAAAATATTTTTTAACTATATAAATAGTAAAAAGATTAAAACTAAAAATGTTGTCCCTTTAAAAAGTAGTGAGGGAAATATTGTGGAGGGCGATGAGAAGAAAGCAAACCTATTAAACACTTCTTTCTCCACTGTGTTTACCGAGGACAATGCCCTTTCTGTTGGTGAGCAGAGGGATGAGGTAAATAATATAAAGTTTGTGACGGGATTCTGAGAAGGGTTGGAACATTTCTAATGTAATAATAAACAAAATTAAAAGTGACCCGGATTCTAGAGAAGGGTTTTTGGGGGAAAATTTTTGATGTAATAATAGAAAAAAATTTAGTGACTGGGTTCTGGAGAAGGGTTGGATACATTTTTTTGATGAATTAATAAAAAACAAGTTATAGTGACGGGTTCGGGGGAAAGGGTCTGGTTTTTTAGATGTAATAAAAAAAGTTTAGGGCGGATTTGGGGAAGGTTGGTCTTTTAGAGTAATAATATAACATGTTATAGTGACCGGGTTCTGGAGAAGGGGTTTGGGTACATTTTAATGAATAAAATTTAAAATTTTTGTGACCAGGGTCCTGGAGAAGGGTCTGGAAATTTTAGATGTATTATTAACAAGTTTTAGTGACGGGGATTTGGAGAGGGTCGGTACATTTTTAGATGTAATAAATTTTAAAAAAGTTTAAATGACCGGGGTTTGGAGAAGGTTGGAGACATTTTTGGATGTAATTAAATATAACAATTATTAGTTTTACCGGGGTCTGGAGAAGGGTTGGAAAATTTTGATGTTTTAAAATAAAAAGTTATAGTGACGGGGTCTGGAGAAGGGTCTGGAACTTTTGATGTAATAATATAAACGTTATAGTGTCCAGGATTTGGGGGAAGGTCTGGATACATTTCTAATTAATAATAAACAATTATAGTGACCCGGGGTTGGAGAAAGGGGTTTGGGAAAATTTTTAGAGTAAAAAAAAAATAAAGGGGGTTTATAGTGCCGGGGTTTGGAGAAAAGGGTTGGAAATTTCTGATGTAAAAAAAAACAAGTTTATGTACCGGATTTTGGAGAAGGGGGTGGGTACATTTTTTAAGATGTAATAATATAACAAGGGGTTTTAGGGCCGGGGTTCTGGAGAAGGGTTTTTGGGTACTTTCTGATGTAATAATTAAAAGTTTTTTGCAGGGTTTTTGGGGAAGGGTTGGGGAAAAAAACACAGAGGAAAAAATTTAAAAAAATTTAGTGGGGGTTTTGGGAGGGTTTGGTAATTTTAAGATTGTAATATTGCAGCCTGGGTCCAAAGCCCCCCCGGGGTAAAACTCAGACCATGTGATCCCGCTGGTAAAACCTTAAAATTTTTGTGTGGAAAGGAGGAAAGTAGGAGCTGTAATCCCTCTTTCCGTGGATGAACTCCCCTTACCCTTTTTAAGTCTCCTGCTGCTGGGGAGAGAAGTTTTTCGCTGAGTAGCCCTTTTCATGAGCTCTGTGGTTACCTGCAAGACAGTGGTTTTGTGGGTGGGTTTGGGCCGAAGACCGGGGGTTGACAGCTCAGGGGTCTGGTGTTCAGGGTCAGTAAAAGCAAATCGCCTGCTTCACATGAAGACAAAGTCAATGTCTACTCCATTAAAGGGTTGTTCTTCTATTGGATTATGCCCCTCAGGGGGAAAACCCCCTTGACACCTGACCCCCTCAGGAATGGCCCCCCCAAAACTGCGGGCCCGTGCCGTGGGGAGCGTTACAGTTTTCCCATTTTTTTTCAAAGGGAGTTCTGAATTTGGCCCAAAGAACTGAGCATCGTATTTGGAATCCCCAAAGAAAAGAAGGAGGTAACTGAAAACTTCCTTTAAAACAGGTGCCGGTCTCAGAGGTAGGACCTGCACGATCACACTTTGATGGCATATGCTATCGAAAGGTGACTCTGGGCCCCGCATGTAACTCAAGAACGGGCCCCTGAAAGTGTTGGCTCAGAATGGACTCTCAATTCAAGCTTGCCCATGACTCTCAATTCTGTTATATGGGGTGGCACTGTGTTCTCCATTCTGTTCGATGGGAGTTCCCAGTACAGGGGAGTGCGGTGTTCTCCATTCTGTTCTATGGGAGTTCCCAGTACAGGAGAGCGCTGTGTTCTCCATTCTGTTCTATGGGAGTTCCCAGTACAGGGGAGTGCTGTGTTCTCCATTCTGTTCTATGGGAGTTCCCAGTACAGGGGAGAGTAGTGTTCTCCATTATGTTCTATGGGAGTTCCCAGTACAGGGGATCGCTGTGTTATCCATTCTGTTCTATGAGAGTTCCCCAGAAAAGGGAGTTTTTTTCCCTTCTTCTTTTATGGGAGTTCCCAATTTCGGGGAGCGCTTTTGTTCTCAAATTTTGTTCTATGGGAAATTTCCCCGTACAGGGGGGCGCTGTGGGTTTCCCTTTTTCTTTGGGTTCCCCTGTCAGGGGAGCCTGTGTTCTCCATTTGGGTTTTATGGGGTTTTCCAAAACAGGGGAGGGGTGTTTTCTCCCTCTTTTTCTTTGGGAGTTCCCCGTACAGGGGGAAACGATGGGTTCTCCATTTTGTTTCTTTTGGGGTTCCCGTACAGGGGAGCGCTGTGTTCTCCCTTCTTTTCTATGGAAAAAAATTCCCGTACGGGGGGGCGCTGTGTTTTTTCCATTTCCCGGGTTCCCCTTTTTTTGAAGGGGGTTTCCCGGGGCAGGGGTTGGGGCGCTGTGTTCTCCATTTTTCTATTGGGGGTTTTCCCCGTAAGGGGAGGCTGTGTTCTCCATTCTTTCTATGGGAGGTTTTTAGTAAGGGGGCCTGTGTTTTTCCAATTTTTTTATGGGGGTTCCCAAATAAGGGGGGGGCTGTGTTTTTCCCCAATTTTTTTTATGGGGGGTTCCCCGTAAGGGGAGCGCTGTGTTTTCCCCTTCTTTTTGGGAGTTCCCGGGACAGGGGAGCGCTGTGTTCCCCCATTCTTTTGGGGGGGTTTCCAGTTTATTGGGGAGGCTGGGGTTTTTCCCTTTTCCTTTTGGGAGTTCCCAGTAAAAGGGGGGGCTGTTTTTCTCCATTCTTCCCCTATGGGAAAAAAACCCAGAAAAAGGGGAGCCTGTGTTCTCCCCTTCTGTTCTGGGGTTTCCCGGGGGGTGCTGAGGGAAATCCCTAGAACGAAGGAGAAACTTGACAAGCCTGACCGGGTCTACATTCTGAACTGACACTTTCAGGACTCAGAGGTGGGAGCTGCACCTATAAGAATTTGACCCTTTGTCCTGTTGATATCCAATTATTTTGGGAGCAGCCCCTTCATGTGGAGGCTTTAGCCCCGGAATTAAATAAGCTTTTCTTTCCTTTTTGGTAATGTTTAAAAGGTTTTCCAAAAAAGCATGAGGGGTTTTATGTGGGGCAAACATCCAGCCCCGGGTCCCAAACGGAGCGATGAAAGGTTACACACCTGGCTCCCCTGCCCAGAGCTTCACACCGCTGCAGTCAGATTAGGCTGCGGCAGGTGAAGTGTTCGGGGGGTGAGAGGCGGGGAAATTTTCCCACAAAAGGGTCGAAAAAAATGTGCGGAGCGCGTACCAACCTGGTGGGTATGCAACGGGGAGTGCCCCGCCGGCCTGGCGGCATCAGACCACAGGTTCTGCGCTCCTGGCTCTACTAGCTGGCGGCATCAGGTCCTAAAATCATTCACAAATTCCGTATGATCGGGTCGTAGGTTCTTGGAAGAGCTGAGGGTAGTAATTAACTTTCTATGAGGCCAGTGAGCACGGTCTGGGAGGAATTAGTGCAGTTTTAAATGTTAATTTTGTGGTGACATTTCCTACTCTGTTAAAGGTTAAGCAAAACCTTTCAGGCGCGTAATAAAGATTTCACTCTGGTACACCGGTCATGCTCCGAGGCGCGGCAAATCTCCCTGAACAGATGTATACAGAAAGGGTAGGGGGGGGGGGAAACTGCTCAAATTGCTGGCAGAAAGAAGCCCGCGGGGGGGCCGCGGGAAAGGGGGGGGGTTTTGTTTTTAATATTATAATATATTTGAGGGGGGGGGGGAATTGAACAATGAGTGGGGTGGTGTGGGTTTGTGTGGTTTGTTGGGGTGTTTTTTTAGAGACAGCCTTACAGAGGCAGCATGCCGCCGCCAGGAGTACAAGGCCTACAGCTACAGACAACAAGGGCCTGCCGTCCTTGGGGGCAGGCCGGACAGCTAGACAGAGCAACCAGGCGCAAATGCCGTACAGCATACAGAGCTAAGTCAGGCCGCCGCAGCATAGCATGAGCAGCAGGGGCCAGCCGCTTAGGTCGCAGTCCGACAGCTACAGAACAAAACAAGCCGGGCCACCCCAGCTACAGGAGAGGCAATACAGGGCCTGCCAGCCAGAGCAACAGAGCAAGCTAGGGTCCAGCTCTTGCCATGCATTGACAGAGCAACAGGCGCCGGCCGCCAGGGCAGCCTGACAGCTAACAGAGCAGCAGGGGCCACGCCGCAAGGGCAGCGACATTTCTACATGAGGCAAACATGGAGCCGCTCGCGCTGGGCAGCCGCCAGCTACAGAGCAGCAGGGCCGCCGCCAGGGCAGCCGACAGCTACAGAGCAACAGGGCCGCCGCCAGGGCAGCCGACAGCTACAGAGAGGACACAGGGCCGCCGGCCAGGCAGCCGACAAGCTATCAAAGCAGCAGGGGCCGAGCCGCCATGGGAGTCAGCCAGACAGCTACTGTCAGAGCAACATGGGTCGCCGAAAGCTACAGATGGCAATCAGGGACCGCCGGCCAGCGGCAGCCAAGACAGCGTACAGAGCAATGTCAGGGCCTTCCAGCCGCGCACTAGGGCAGCTGACAGCTACAGAGCAGCAGGGCCGCCGCCAAGGGTCCCCGACAGCTACCACGAGTAAGCAGGGGCATACCAGTGCCAGGGTAGCTGACAGCTACAGAGCAGCAGGGCCCAGGCGCCAAGAGGTAGGCTGACATCTACAAGAGCGAAACAGGGCGGCCGCTGCCAAGGCCGCAGACCGGCCACTCCCCCACAGAGCTAGTCAGGTGTACAAAAACCAGCCGAGGATGATTGCCCGAACAGCTTACAGAGACAGCAGCGGCCGTCACAACCCATGCCAGGGCAGGCGGCGCCAGCTACAAGGCGCAGCAACGGTCTCTCGCCATGGGCAGCCGACAGAATATTCTACATTTAGATAGCAGCAGGGCCCCGTCCGCCACAGGGCAGCCGACATCTACAGATGCAGGGTCAGGCCGGCCGTGGGCCTTAGTCGCATTAGCCTCCAGTTCTAAGCAGAGCAAAACAGGGCCATGCCAGCCCAGGGAGATTCCCGACACATGTCCTAGTACAGCAGAGTCGACAGCTAAAGTAGGCTAACAGGTCTCCTTGTTCATTGGCCCTGATCAAGGTAAGAGAGGTACATGAGTCCGACACGAAATATTGGGTGATTGGGTTTTGTCCCCTACGTACATGTACATAACCCTTTAGGCTTATTCGTATCGCTATGTAGCTTTCCCTCATGCAATCCCCGCACTGTAAGGACTGCGTGATGGTCGGGATACTGACCTGAAAAGTGTGCAAAAGAGTGGTTGTCTTCACTTAGACAGACTGATGGCAAGGATCGCTTTGATGCACCATCAATGTCTGATAGCTCCGGGTCCCACCGATCTCCTAAACGAGCCTTGAAACTTTATGCCACTAACTGTGCTAAAACGTAGGCAATTTATTTTGCATGGTGTTAAGACACGTTCCCTTTCCATGAAGTCACTCTCCATTCACCAAGGCCAAGTTGGACAAGGCGCAGAATAGTCTAGAACACATTCTATATGTGGTGTAAACCATGGACGGCTGTATTTTGCAATGCATTATTGGCCACTCGGACCATTATTAAAACTCGTGCCCCAGTGTGTAACAAGCTAACATTACAGTAACTGACAACTAATATCCAGAGGCCCCCACACGTCACATGTACGTTACCTCTCTTGGATAACATCTGAGGCACAATTCATTACGGCGATTCAGTTAGATAGATGCGGTTTCCCTATGTATAATTAGAAAAAGTGGATACCTGTGTCGATCTTCTGTGTCACAAGGGAGGTCTGGCCGCCACACTGCCGAAATTCCGAGTGCACAACGTGAGGAACCTGTCAATAAGTCCAAAAAGGAACAAGGAAAAAAAAAAAAAGGTTCCTCTGAGGAGTTTCACTAACCTTCACATCCCCTAATACCTGAGGCGGTTAATTTCTACAAATATCAGGACATCGAGGAACAAGGGAACGGGGCCTGAGGCGCGAGCCTTAAACAAACGTAGACCATTTCCTTCTGCCCGTGACAGGCAGCTCCTCCTTATGAACTGTGATACACTGAGGTTCAGGCAGAGGGGACTCAGGTTGTAGGGCCAGAACACCCTCCAGCCGTGGCTTACCTCCCTTGAGGACAAGCAGATTGGGAATGGAGATTTAATATGACCAATTTTTACCCCCCACCTCGAAAACCTCATCTATCTGCAGAAGTCAACCCACCCCTACACACGTAAGATAGGATGACCTCACCAAACTATCTAGCAACTTCTGAACTATGGATAACCGCTCATAGTGACAGTAGTATGTAAGTGCTGACCTTTTTCAAATGATAAAAAATATGATGTCCATATAGATCAGTAGCGATGATGTCACTCGCCTGCTGTGTCTTATCAGTCAGGCACATGGGGGATAAAGAGGTGTGTGCCAAACACGAAGGTAGTTTGTCAAACATTATGTTCTGGGGGGGGGGGGGGGGGGGGGGGGACCTCTATTTTAACTCTTTAATCTCTGTAGGCCTTCTGTACTGCTGTTAAAAATCAATCATTAATACCATATTCTTTAAAGCATTAGCAATCAGATGTGTAAATGTGAGTGTTACTGCTGTAGGAACGCACCTACAGCCTAGCAACAGGAATAGGAGCCTGAAGCCATCAGTAACCTACTAACAGGCCTGGACAGCGAAGTGAGGAGAAGCGCTGAAGCTGTAGAACCAGCTCGTCACCCTAGTCCTGAAGGCAAGTCAAGTGTGAGGCCTGAAGGGGCTGGTAGAACTTGCGGCCACGAGCCAGCGCCAGTCAAAGCCTAATGGCAGCAAAGTGGGGAGCCTGAAGCTGTATGTAACCTGGCCCTTGCACAGGCCTAGCATGGCAAGTGGGAGCCTGAAGCTGGTACAACTGGCCCAACAGACCTGATACAGCAAAAGTGTTGGTAGTCCTTGGTGAAGCTACAACAGTACCTAATGAGGGGAATTTTACGAGTTCAGAAAAACACGGCAGCTTTCTTCTTTATGGGTTGTGTCAACTGACTAGAAATCACTTACATGAGAAAAAGGAGCCATTCCATAAAAATCTTATAGTGAACTGTGAGAGAGAGGAAGAGTAGAGAAGGAGAATGAGCAGAGAGAACAGTATGAGAGTGAGAGAGAGAGAGTAAGGGAGTAAGCAGAGTATGCGCGGTACCCGGGCGGGCTACACGAGCACCAGGGCCATTTGCAGGCAGCCGCCTTCACCAAACTCCTGCCCCATTGGTATGACTCTGCCCTTGCAACGTGACTTTCATAGTTTGGCGCAGGAGGTCCTAATCTCATTTGCCTCTCATAGGTCAGAAAGACCAGTTCCCCGAGCAGCGGTGGTCACCTAGTGTCGGGAGCAACTGGGGAGTCAGGTTAACATTTTCTTTTCTTTTTTTTACCTGCAGGGGGCTGTATCCTACAGGAGGCCTATAACCTACCGGGGGCCTATAACTTACAGTGGGCTGTAACCTACAAGGGGCCTATAACCTATAGGGGGCCTATATCCTACAGGGGGTCTATCACCTACAGAGGGCCTAAAATTAAAGGTCGGGGGCTGGTAATATAATAGGTGGGAATCACTATAACCTTCATGGGGTATGTATTCCCGCCTACAGAGGTGACCCTATACCCTACAGGGGGCTGTATCCTACAGGGACCCTGATACTAGCCCTTAAGCGGGGATCGCATTATTCCTAGCAGGGAATCCCTCATACTCCCTACAGGGAGCATGTATCCTACAGGGAACCACTATAACCCGTGACAGGACGGCTGTCTAGTCCTACCGGGGGACCTCTGATATAACCCAAGTAGAGGGGGGGCTGTATCCTACTTGGAGGGAGACGCTCTATACCTACTACTAGGGGGGACCGATGATCCAGACAGGGGACCGACATATTAACCAGATCTCTACGTGGGGGCTGTATTCTACAGGGACTTGCTATATCCTACAGTGGGCTGTAAACCTACCTACTTGGAGTTCTATGATACCCTAACCTACTTAACTGGTAGGGCGCACGCAAACATTACTACCTACTTACTTAATAACAGAGGTAGGAATTGGTAGGGAAGTGCTGATAAAGGGAGAAGTCTGAGATGTTTGTGTGATAAATTCTGCAGAGATGAATTGCGGCCAGAGAAGTCGTCATGGCGGTCTGGACTGGATGGAGAAGAAAAGGGAAACAACTGATCAGAGATGACATCTCCTATGAGTCCTTGATGACAGGGGTTATTTTGCATCTCTGTTAGATCAGTGTGCTGACGCGCGACATATGAGTCCCAGCTGGCAAACACTGTCCTGTTGGCAGAATATACCATAAAAAACAAAACAAAACAACAAGCAGCTTAAATTCTCTCACTTTAACAGCACCTATTCCGATAATATGATAATATATAGATAAGTACTAGAGATAGATAGTTAGATTAGTATAGATTAGAGTAGAGTATGAGATAGATAATGAATAGATAGATGATAGAATACGTGATACCGATATGAGACGTTGCAGGATAATGAATTGAATTAGTATAGATAAGATATATGGGATCTAGTATATAGATAAATTAGGATAAGTATATAGATCAGATAGGTATATGGGATTAGATAGTAATGGAATAGATAGATAATGAGATAAGATATGAGATAGATACGATATGAGATAAGATATATAGATATGCAGAATAGGGATAAGATCAGTCTGCAGCGCACACAACATGGGAATACGTATTATGATTATGAGATTGAAGATATGAGGTTAGAATAGATTATAGGATAGAATATATGGATAATAGATATGATACGATAATGAGAAATATGATAGACTATGAGATAGATGAGAATAAGATATGGGGGAGAGAATAGATAGTGTAGCCATAGATGAGGATGAGATTATGATAGTTGAGGAGAGGATAGATTTAGATAGGGGGGGATTTGGGGTGGGGAGGGGGGGGGGGGGTGAGGGGAGATTATGAGATAGATTTAATGAAGATTATTGAGATAGATAGATAGATAGATATAGGATAGGATATATATGAAATAAGATAGATATGATAGATAGATAGTGAGATAGATAGATATCAGATGAAATAGTGAGTATAATAATGCGATAGAATAGATGAATGAGATTATATATTGAGAATAGGAGAATGAGATAGATAGATATGGAGCAGATAAGATACGTATATATAAGATATTAGAATAAGATAACTATTGTATATCAATAGATAGTATAGATATAAGATAGATAGATAGTATAGAATAGGTGATGATAGATAGATAGGAGTATAAGATAGGATATGAGATAATAATATGAGATACGATAGTATAATGAGATAGATAGATAGATACGAATTTCGAAAGATATAAGTAGATATATAGATAGATATGAGATTAGATATCGAAATAGATAGATATAAGATGAAATAGGAGATACGATATGTGGATAGATATTATGGAGATAGAGATGAGATAGATAATTATTGAGATAGTATATAGAAGATAGATAAGAGATAAATTTACTTTATAGAATTATGTATATGGGATTAGATAGATATTGAAGTAATCTAGATAATGATATAGAATATGGAAGTATAGATAGATAGGATACGATAGATATGAGAATGATTTTGAGATAGGATGAGATTGTAAGATAATGAGTGATAGATAATAGGAGATAGATAGATAGAGATAGATAGATGAGTGAGATAGATAGGAATATGATAGATAGGAAGATATATGATAGATAGATAGATAGAATAGGATGAGATTAGATAGATAGATATGAATAGATAGATTAGGAGATAAGATAGATATGAGAATAAGATATGATATGGGATAGAAAGATAATGGGGAAGATTATGAGATAGATATCGGGTATGAAGATATGGAGATAGATATGAGAATGAGATAGAATAGGAGATAGATAGATTATTAAGATAGATATGAGATAGGAAATGAGATTTGATAGATAGGATATAACGATAATAGGAGGATAGATAGATAGGAGGATAATATAGATAGGATAGGGAGATAGATAGGAGATAATGATGATGGGATAGATAGGAGATAGGATTATGAGATTAGATATGAGATAAGATAGATACGGAGATTGAGTAAGATAGGACATTAGATACGGATATGGAGATTATGATGACGGATAGCAGGAGACTAGATAGATAGGAAGATAAGGATTAGATAGGAGATAGATATGGATAGATAGGAATAGATAGTGCGAGATAATAATAGGAGATAATAGATAGATTATGAGATCATGATAGATATGGAGATAGATTGAATAGATATGTATAGATAGATATGAGATAATATGGGATAGATAGGAGATAGATAGAAGTGATATAGATAGATTAGGAAGATACGATATATATGAGTATGACATAGATAGTATAGATAGATAGTTAAGATATGAATACTAGATATATATTAGATATGAGATAGATTTATGATAGTGATTGTATTGATATTAAAAAATTAGTAGATAGGTAGTTTGATATAGAGTTATATGGGATTAAGAGATGGAGATAGGTATATGAGAGATAGATAGGAGATAGATAGATACTGAGGATAGGATATATTTCGAGATAGATAGATAGATTTGAGATTGATTAGATTAGTTGAAGATAGATTTGAGATAAGTTTGATAGAATAGATATTAATTAGATGAAATATGAGTTATAAGAGTGAATATTCGAATAGATATGAGATAATAGATATGAATAGATAGATATGAGATAGTTAGATTATAGATATGATATAGCACAAATCATGAGGATAGTATATGAGGCAGCAGATAGATATAGACTAGATAATATGAATCACCATAATATGAGAATAGATGGATATATATGTGAGCTAGATATATTTAGATAGATATGGATAGATAGATATTGAGATAGATATGTCAAGCATAGATAAGATATTAGATAAGATACGACTACTGAGATAGATGGATATATATGAGGTATAGATAATATGAGATAGAATATATATTGAGCCAGATATATAGATAGAATATTGAGATCAGATAGATACTTGAGATATAGATAGACATGAAGTATAGATATAATACAGAGATAGATATGAAATAGATATATAATAGAGATAAGCATAGATATGTAGATACGATAGATATAGATAGATAGATATAGTGAGTATAGATAGATAGAGGATATATGGATTAGTATATTGAGAATAGATAAGATAGGAGATAGATAGATATGAATAGATATATATGACTATGATATATAGATAGATATGAGATCGATAGATATAGATAGGATATCGAGATAAGCGATATTAATGATGAATAGATAGATAGATAGATTGGAGATAGGTTATAGGAGATAGTAATATGAAATAGATATGGGATAGATAGATAGTATAGGGAGATATGGATATGAGTATTATGTATGATTGGAGATTAGATGAGATAGATATTATATAGAGAGATAGATAGGAGATAGTATAATGAGAGATCTATAGGTGTATAGATAGATAGGAATGAGATAGATAGGATAGAATAGATAGATATGGAATAGATAAGTAGTGAAGATTAGATATGATAGGAGATAGATATCGATAGCATATGTATAGAGTAGATAGACATATGAGATAGATAGAAGATATGAGAATAGATAAGATATGAGATTAGATATGAAGATAGATATGAGATATATATGAGGATAGATATATAGTGTGATAGGAAGATATGATATGAGATGTGATATGAGATAGATATGGGTATCACGATATGGGAAACGTTATGAAAGGATAATAGGAGATATGGATAGATATGCAATAGGATAGATAATATGAGCATAGAGATAGTATAGATAGTATATGAGTAGATATACGATATAGGATAGATAGGAGATAGATAAATATGAGATAGATAAGATAGATATATAATAGGTAGATATGGATAAGGTATAGATACTGATATGATATGAGATAGATAAAATTAACTAGAGATAGTATAGAGTAGATATGAGATAGATAAATATGAGATATGATAGATTAGATATCAGATAAGATAGAGATAGATAGATAGATGAGATAGTATAGGCAATAGTATATATTTAGTGAGAAAGATATAGGATATGCAGATATGACATAGATTTGAGATAGATTGATATGAGAAGTAGATAGATACATGAGATATATGATAGTATATGAGATAGATTAGAGATAGATACGATAGATATGAGATAAGGATAGGATTAGATAGATAGATATAGATATGATAGTGATGTAGATAGATAGATTATTATAGATAGGGAGAATAAATAGATATGAGATAGATTAGAATATGAGATAGATAGATATAGAGATAGTAGATATGGATAGAGTAGATAGATATGAGATAATAGATAGATGATGAGATAGATATGAGATAGATTAGATATATGATATATGTAGATTTGATTAATGATTATAGATAGGAAGTTGATAGATGATGAAGATGTGATATGAATACGTAGATATCAGGGATAAGTAGATAAATGATATAGATATCAGAGTATACGATACAGTAGGATGTATAGATATGAGATAATATGAATATGATATATAGATTGAGATAGAGTATGAGATAGATTGACATGACGATAGATATTATGAGATAGATTTGAATACGTATAGGAGTTAAGTTAATATGAATAGAGAGATCAGATAATTAAGATAGATAGAGATAGATATGAGAGATAGATAGATAGGAGATAGATAGAGAGGATATATAGTAATAGATAGATTTAGATTGATAGATTGTGTAGATAGATAGATAACGATAGATATGTGATTGATAGATAGATAATGAGAATTTGATAGATAGGCATATAGATATGAGAGAGCTTTAGGTGATAGTTGAGAATTAGATAGGAGATTGATATGAGATAGATAGGAGATAGATATGATGATTAGTAGGAGATTATTTTGTGGAGAGTTGATGGATAGATATGAGAGATGAGTATAGGATGATTAGAATTAAGTTTATGATATGAGAATAGATTGATTTGAGTTTGATAATAGTTATGTGTGAGATTAGTTATGTAGATAATAGGAGATTTATTATAATCTTGAGATAGATAGGAGAGATATGAGAATTGATTAGTATATGAGATTAGATATGATAATATGACAGATAATAAGAAGGTTTTTATATATATATAGTTAGATACGCAGATAGATATGATTGTATAGATAGTGAAACTAGATAGATATGTGAAAGATAGATAGGAGATAGATAGGATAGATCAGATAGAGTTATGAGATCGAGATAGATATGGGAGATGAAAAGAATATAGCATTGTTTGTTTATGATTGATATGTTAGTGTTTTTGATTAGGATTAGATAATAATAAGATTTAGTTTGTTAGTTTTGTTATAGATATGAGATAGATAATATGAATAGATAGATGAATGATAGATAGAGAGATAAATCACGATATAGATAGATAGATATGAAGATTATAGATATAGGGATAGATACTATAATATGAGATTAGATATGATAGTATATAGATAGATATGAAGATAGAGTAGTATACGATAGATATTGAGATAGATATGAGATAGATAATATGAGATGTGATTATTGATTGATTAGAGTATAGTTAATATTTTAAGAATGAATAGAGTTGATATGTATAGATAGATATGAGATAGATATGGGATAGATAGATATGAGATACAATCTAATACAGATAGATACAACAGTTGGATTTCTGATACTTCAGCACGCTGAGGCCCAAGCTCAGATGAATAAGTCGGACCTACAATACATTGGGGGTTCTTTATTATGGGAGCGCATATAGCCCAGTGTTACTCCAACACATGGGAGCCCTGAGGGGTGAGTAGAAGCCATTGGGATGTGTCCAGTAACTGGATGAAGCGCCGCCGTCCTGAGTTCTACAGTTTCAGAGTTTATGGCAGAAAGAAACATTTCCTCAACTCAAGGAAAAGAGTCACGAAAACTTTAGTTTGTTCCCCTTCCAGTAAAATTCTCTCCCCTCGCTGGGTCGCGCCCCCTCCTGGCTCCATACACTTTATATAGATAAAATTTTAAAATAAAGCTTTTTGAACAAAAAAAAAAAGTGCACTTCCATATTTGCATATAAAAGCCGAGCATTAGTATTCTCCCCATGATCTGGAATAAATGAAAAAACTGATAAAGCTTCTCCCTTCCATTAGAGGACTGTGTGAAATTAGCATTTCTTTCAAGAGAAAAGGGTAGCTTATGATATGTTTTCAGATGTGAAGGTAAAAGTAAATGTCATAATAATAATGAATTATGAAAGACCAAATGCAAATACGGACGCTTTAATAAGATCCAATTTAATAAAGTCTGTAAAAATAATAGAGTTTTAATAACATGGGTCAGAAAAGGCAAAACAGTGGAAATTCGGCAGAACTCGCCACTGAATGAAGTCTATTAATACTTAATTATTTTCATGAAACATAATTTAAATTGAGTGTTTTTTTCTGTAATGTCAGAGATTCTGGAGAGGAGCGGAGACTAATTAACGACGCGCGCCATATACTAATGCCTCCTTCATGCCCAACCGTCCGCTTTACCACACCGGAAACTGGCGTCAATGAAGTCACCCGTGTTCTCGACGGTTAGAACGGACCCTGCCACTAACATGGCGGCCGCCAGATCCGTCGTGCGCCTTGTGGTCCGGGATCTGCTGGGGCATCTAAATGGTTCTTCTCATTTTGGTATTTCACATGGAGATCATAGAGTCCCTGCTCGAGGCTACACAGTAGGGCAAGGGCTTCCAACCCCATCCTACAGAGGGCTACGCCAGCATTGTGGTTGTCCTGGAAAGGCCAAAGGGACCTGCGGGCGCGGAGCCGCCTCTGCTCCACAATCTGATCTGTGATCCTACATCTACACCCAGCACCAATCAGACATGTTGGTGTGGAGGAACACCAGCCGCCTGTGCAATGGCTCTACTGTGCGACGCGTTATACAGTAACTCACAGATGGTAGAGAATCAGCAGAGCCATCCCCCAAAAAAACAGAAGCCATCGAGCTGGCGCCTGGAGTTTTTCTTTTGTATTCATATCCTTGGGTAGATTCAAGTTTATCCTGGGAGAGGATTTCACAACCACGAATGATTGGAACAAACCTTAAATGGGTTGTCGCACTAGAGAGAATGACGGCCTCTTGCTACCCTAGGCCATTATCGTCTGACAGGAGCAGGCAGCACCTATATCGGAAGTGGCCCCCGAAACTCACAGCGGAGACTGGACGTGGAACTCCCAGAGAACAGACTGGAGAGTGACTGCCCAAGCGCAACTGGCTCTCCATTCGGTGCTGCAAGTGGCGGCCATGTTTTCCACTTGTGGCACAATCCCTTTAAGCAGATGTGTCCGCACCACTCAGTATGATACACGACCAACCTGGCCTAGAGGCCCCGCAGCGGCTACATGATCCGCCGGGATGGTTGGTGCACGCAGATTCGGCTATGGAATGTATGATGGGCACGTAATTCCTCTGCCTCCGTTTTGTGGTCACAGCGAGATGATGAAGCTTACGTTTCGTTTCATATTGGAGCAGATTAATCCTTAGACCAGACAGGCTCACAATGCCCCGCAGGTATCATAGTACTGATGAATCCGGAGGTTTACACCAACTTTATACCTTTTATAAGTTGTCTCACTATAAACCACTAACTTGGCCAAAATTTTGCTGCATGGTGTCACACACTGAGCCCCGCCCCCTTTTTGTAAAGCCACGCCTTCTTGTGTCGGATGAGCTGCAAAAGTGTCATGAAACTATATAAAAGACATAATGAATGTGAGCAGCGCGTACGCCTGCGCTAGAAAACTGGTGCAACTGCCTGAAAAAACCTGCCTCAAAGTTAAGGGTTCGGTCACGCGCTGTGTTCTGACGCTTTCTCGGGGGTGGATAAGGCGTGTGCTCCGCCCCAAAAAACTACAGTAAGCCGACAGTAAACCGTCTGCCATTGATTGCTATTACAATTAGCGCTGCCGTTCAGGCTGGATATTTGGCGCGGACCGTCGGTGCTGACACCGTTTTTGAGCCGTTTTACGCACCAACCATTATAGGAGCCAGAAAGTCAGCGTTGTTTCCTTGTTGCAGCTCCACACTTACAAGCACAGAGTTTCCGACAAGTAAACGACGCTTTGTAACTGCTGCAAACACATTGTGTGGACCGAGCCTCATCGTCCATGCTTTTTTATCCTTGTTTAGCAATTATCTACTTGTCCAGTATTAGTCTCTTCTTTTTGTTGTTTAGAAACAATGCGCCGCAAGTATCACAATGTTCATAAATCTGGTGCAGGTTAGACCGGTCCGGTCTAAGTTTACAGCATTTTTAAGTTGGCTTACTTTATGACACTGTGCCAAAATTTTGTTGCATACTAAGCCCCGCCCTTCCCTGCAAAGCCACGCCCACTCTACAGATATCATGCCCCTTTAGTCGGATGAGGTGCAGGAGTGTCTAAAAACTCTCTAAATCACATAATAAAACTGATGTTAAGCACGGACGACGCTATCGCTGCACACATTTTTGCACAACCCCTTCAATAAAGGTGTCCATTGTTTTTGTTTAGCAACAAAGAGCAGCAAGAAGTGAAACCTTGAAAACTGCAGGACAGTCCGA
The DNA here is from genome assembly GCA_025379985.1 of Phyllomedusa bahiana. Taxonomy (NCBI): domain Eukaryota; kingdom Metazoa; phylum Chordata; class Amphibia; order Anura; family Hylidae; genus Phyllomedusa; species Phyllomedusa bahiana. Next base: position 101,261 of record JAODAL010009990.1, read on the forward strand.
CACGATCCAGGAGGAAGTGAAACATTAAAATCTGCAGGACAGTCCGACGCGATCCGGGAAGAAGTGAAACATTAAAATCTGCAGGACAGGTCGACGTGATCAGGGAGGAAGTGAAACATTTCTACAGGACAGTCCGACGCGATCCAGGAGGAAGTGAAGCATTAAAATCTGCGGGACAGTCCGACTCGATCCAGGAGGAAGTGAAACATTAAAATCTACAGGACAGTCCGACGCGATCCGGGAGGAAGTGGAACATTAAAATCTGCAGGACAGTCCGGGCGCGATCCGGGAGGAAGTGAAAACATTAAATCTGCCGGACAGTCCGACGCGATCCGGGAGGGAGTGAAGCATTAAAATCTGCAGGAAAGGCCAACGCGATCCAGGAGGAAGTGAAACATTAAAATCTGCGGGACAGTCCGACGCGATCCGGGAGGAAGTGAAACATTAAATCTGCAGGACAGTCCGACGCGATCCAGGAGGAAGTGAAACATTAAAATCTGCAGGACAGTCCGACGCGATCCGGGAGGAAGTGAAACATTAAAATCTGCAGGACAGTCCGACGCGATCCGGGAGGAAGTGAAACATTAAAATCTGCGGGACAGTCCGACGCGATCCGGGAGGAAGTGAAACATTAAAATCTGCAGGACAGTCCGACGCGATCCGGGAGGAAGTGAAACATTAAAATCTACAGGACAGTCCGACGCGATCCGGGAGGAAGTGAAACATTAAAAAACTGCAGGGGCAGTCCGAAAGCGATCCGGGAAGAAGTGAAACATTAAAATCTGCGGGACAGTCCGACACGATCCGGGAGGTAGTGAAACATTAAAATCAGCAGGACAGTACGACGCGATCCAGGAGGAAGTGAAACATTAAAATATGCATGACATTCCGACGCTATCCGGGAGTGAGTGAAACATTAAAATCTGCAGGACAGTCCGACTCGATCCGGGAGGTAGTGAAACATTAAAATCTGCAGGAAAGGCCACCGCGATCCGGGAGGAAGTGAAACATTAAAATCTAAGGACAGTCCGACGTGATCCGGGAGGAAGTGAAAACATTAAAATCTGCAGGGACAGTCCGACGCGATCCGGGAAGAAGTGAACATTAAATCTGCAGGACAGTCCGACACGATCCCGGGGGGAAGTGAAAACATTTAAAATCTGCAGGACAGTCCGACGCGATCCGGGAGGAAGTGAAACATTAAAATCTACAGGATAGTTTCCCACGAGATCCGGGAGGAAGTGAAACATTAAAATCTGCAGGACAGTCCGACGCGATCCAGAAGGAAGTGAAACATTAAAATCTGCAGTACAGTCCGACGCGATCCGGGAGGAAGTGAAACATTAAAATCTGCAGGACAGGTCGACGCGATTCGGGAGGAAGTGAAACATTAAAATCTGCAGGACGTCCGACGCGATCCGGGGGGAAGTGAAACATTAAAATCTGCAGGACAGTCCGAAGCGATCCGGGAAGAAAGTGAAACATTAAAATCTTGGGAGGACAGGTCGACGTGATCAGGGAGGAAGTGAAACATTAAAATCTACGGACAGTCCGACGCGATCCGGGAAGAAGTGAAACATTAAAATCTGCAGGACAGTCCGACGCGATCCGGGAAGAAGTGAAACATTAAAATCTGCAGGAAAGGCCAATGCGATCCGGGAGGAAGTGAAACATTAAAATCTGCGGGACAGTCCGACGCGATCCGGGAGTAAGTGAAACATTAAAATATGCAGGGACAGTCCGACGCGATCCGGGAGGAAGTGAAACATTAAAATCTGCAGGACAGGCCGACGCGATCCGGGAGGAAGTGAAACATTAAAATCTGCAGGACAGTCCGACGCGATCCGGGAGCTCGTCCATTTCTGAAGTTCCTATCATGGTTGTTTTTTTTCTATCATAGATGTGGACCTGAACCTTCAAATCTCCTACATCTTTCTCTCCTACCCTGTATTTGGTGCTAGTTTTCTATTTCTGGCTGTTATTGGTCAGATGGAGTCACCCATCGAGCTCTAATAACACAAAACCCTAAATACTTTGTAACATTAGAAACGGCCATGTGGCTGCAGGATCAGACGTCACCGGGTTTCTTCCAGGTCTGTTACCATGGAGATACATAGATTTGCACAAAATAAATTTTTATTGGAACAATAAAAAATAAGAATAAAAAAATAACTCCCCTTTAAATGCCCCTTCTATGTACAAGGCGACCAAGACCAGGCCGGTGCGGTCATTTTTTCTATTTGATAAAATTTCCATTTTCTTTTTTAGTCTAATAAAAACTTGCCTTGTGCCTGCAGCCCCATGCAGAGCGATGTGTCTCCACAGTGACAACGTCATAGACCCCGATAATCCTGCAGCCGCACCGACACTGATCTGTTCTCCACTTCTTGCTTTTCTACTAAAACATTGTGAATTGTTTTTTCCAAGCGCCTAATAATATTCATAAACCGAAGAAACAAAGCTGTGTCCCCAACGACCTCCAAACAGTGAAGCTTTATTAAATGCATTGTCCAATTCATATAAAACCAAATAACCCTACAGTCACCTCCCTGCTCCCAGGATGTGCCCCCGCTGATTGGCGCTGTTCATTGGCTTTGGTGATGTAAATGACTAACACGTGACCGCTGCGACATCCCGTAAGCAAAGAAAGGTAATCAGGAGACCGCAGAGATGCAGGGCAGGGAGGGAGTAGAGGGTTTACATTTGTGTATGAAAGGGTCAACCTTTTTACAGGGGTTGTGTCACCATTCTGTTTCACAGAGCCACACACAGCTTTAGATTCATGCTTCCTTTCTCTTTCTGGTTAAGCTGCAGGTGGTTCTATAGCAGCAATCAGCATATCAGCTCAGCAGCTCAGCAGCTCTTCTTATATATAACCACTATTCTTAAATATAAAATAATCTCGTCTCCCCGTAGTCTTGAGAAAAGACGACTACAGGAAGACATAATTCATTTATAAAGTATATAAATGGTTACTACAAAAAGTTTGGGGAAAAGATATTTCATGTACAACTCCCTCAAAAGACAAAGGGGACATTCCCTTTGTCTAAAGAAAAAAAAGCATTCATTTCCAGAGGAGAAAAGTCTTCTTCACCACAAGAACTGTGATTCTGTGGAATAGCCGCCTGAGGAGCTGCTCACAGCAGGACGAGTTGAGGGTTCCAAGAAAGGCTCAGAGAACCACTGACTACTAGATAATATTAATACTTATGCAGCTGTAAACAATTCTAGGTCCAGTCTGAAGGTTATTTTGGGAGCAGAACTTAAATATTCATTTAGAGCAGATTGGTTCTTGCCTTATGGGATCCAAGTCTCCATCAGTAGGGGGGAAACAAAGCTTAAAACTTCCCCCTCCCTTTATGCACATCTTTCCCCACCTTTGGTTGAACCTGATAGACATATGTCTTTTTTCAGCTGTTCTAACTATGTTACTATGTACTGACATGAGAGCAGGAGATCTGTGAGTAATCAGTTGTCAAGCTGCCCGCCTGTGTAATGACATGAGGTCACTCCCGACTCTCAGAAAAGACAGAGCAGAGAGAGAAGGGGATATAGCAGGACAGTAACCAGAGAAACCTGTGTGCAGTCAGAGCAGATAACAGCTCTCTTATCTCCTTAACAAAGCAAAACAAACAAAGAAATGTTTTTGGAAAAAACCTTCATTTACTGTTCCCTACATGCTGAAAGCAAATCTTTGTAGTGAGACAATGCCTTTAAAGGGATTGTATAGGCTGAACTTTTTTATCAAAATGCTACTAACTTTGGAAAATAAAAAATAGCGATATCTCCTTCAATGCCAGCAGTAGAATCAATTTTACAAGCCTGGAAGACCCCTGTAAGCCAGACCTCAGACGAATAACAAGCCTGAAAATGGCTCCATAGAGGGGCTGAAATGCTGCTATTCATGTACTGCAGCGGCTCCTATAGCCACAGTATTTGGAAGACGTCTGATTGCGGCTTCATTTCCTCAGTTTATTGCTGAGTCTATACGTTCGGCGCCTCCACCCTGGACTTGGTATTTGAGCCCTCGTGGCCGTGTTGCATCTCTAAACAATATTAATTATTATAGTTCGTGATTTTTTGGGGATTATGTAAATTCCACCCATCTATGTTTCCTGTTCAACACAAACAAAACTAAGCAGTAAATTGGTTTTTACCAACAAACATTTTTTAAATTAAAATTTAGGCAAAAAAAGGTAATAAAAATAAGATTTTTTTTACATGTATATTTTTAGTTTGAATCTGGAAGATTAGAAAAATAAATAAGAAGGCGCTGGGGGGTTCAGAGCATGATACGAATGATTACAGCCATCATGTATAGACTAGACAGAGCACAGCAGCAACACTGGTCAAGCCCAGCCGGGACCTGTGGAGACCATCAAAAGAGCCAGATGTCTGGACAGGGCTCCATTCACAATGCAGGATCTGGATTATCCAGGTCTCCTCCTATGTACAGAGCGAGGTGAATGGTAACGAGCACAGAGCGGCCGGCACCCCGCCATCCCCGCCGCTCCCTCAATTACACAAATATTTAGTTGGATAAAGAAACATTTCATCTACAAAGGGGACGCGGCTTCCTCCGCTGCTTCATTCATCGACAGTTGCAAAAATGTTACTAAAACCCAACGCTTAGAAGTCCCATAGACGCTGGTGTTACAAAACACGGCCGCTCTCATTATGGGATGCGAGGCTTTGTTGTGGCCGCAAATGGATACGTAACAGAGGGGAAAATACATCGGTGTCTGATAGCGGAGAACGGATGAGGAACCGCAACACAGAGAACGGAAAGAATGAGGAACCGCAACACAGAGAACGGAAAGGACGAGGAACCGCAACACAGAGAACGGAAAGAATGAGGAACCGCAACACAGAGAACGGATGAGGAACCGCAACACAGAGAACGGAAAGAATGAGGAACCGCAACACAGAGAACGGATGAGGAACCGCAACACAGAGAACGGAAAGAATGAGGAACCGCAACACAGAGAACGGAAAGGACGAGGAACCGCAACACAGAGAACGGATGAGGAACCGCAACACAGAGAACGGAAAGAATGAGGAACCGCAACACAGAGAACGGAAAGAATGAGGAACCGCAACACAGAGAACGGAAAGAATGAGGAACCGCAACACAGAGAACGGATGAGGAACCGCAACACAGAGAACGGAAAGAATGAGGAACCGCAACACAGAGAACGGAAAGAATGAGGAACCGCAACACAGAGAACGGAAAGAATGAGGAACCGCAACACAGAGAACGGAAAGAATGAGGAACCGCAACACAGAGAACGGAAAGAATGAGGAACCGCAACACAGAGAACGGATGAGGAACCGCAACACAGAGAACGGAAAGGACGAGGAACCGCAACACAGAGAACGGAAAGGACGAGGAACCGCAACACAGAGAACGGATGAGGAACCGCAACACAGAGAACGGAAAGAATGAGGAACCGCAACACAGAGAACGGAAAGAATGAGGAACCGCAACACAGAGAACGGAAAGGACGAGGAACCGCAACACAGAGAACGGAAAGAATGAGGAACCGCAACACAGAGAACGGAAAGAATGAGGAACCGCAACACAGAGAACGGAAAGGACGAGGAACCGCAACACAGAGAACGGAAAGAATGAGGAACCGCAACACAGAGAACGGAAAGAATGAGGAACCGCAACACAGAGAATGGAAAGGACGAGGAACCGCAACACAGAGAACGGAAAGGACGAGGAACCGCAACACAGAGAACGGATGAGGAACCGCAACACAGAGAACGGAAAGAATGAGGAACCGCAACACAGAGCACGGAAAGGACGAGGAACCGCAACACAGAGAACGGAAAGGACGAGGAACCGCAACACAGAGAACGGAAAGGACGAGGAACCGCAACACAGAGAACGGAAAGAATGAGGAACCGCAACACAGAGAACGGAAAGAATGAGGAACCGCAACACAGAGAACGGAAAGGACGAGGAACCGCAACACAGAGAACGGAAAGGACGAGGAACCGCAACACAGAGAACGGAAAGGACGAGGAACCGCAACACAGAGAACGGATGAGGAACCGCAACACAGAGAACGGAAAGAATGAGGAACCGCCCAAAACAGAGAACAAGGAGAGAAACCCCAAACGAGAACGGAAAAAAGAGGAACCCCAACACAGAGACGGGGAAGGACGAGGAACCGCAAAACAAGAAAGGGAAAAAATAGGAAACCCCAACAAGAACGGGAAAATGAGGGGAAAAAAAAAAAAAACGGGGGAAAAACGGGAACCGCAACACAGGAAGAAGGGAAAAAATGAGGAACCGCAAA